>RJWT010043023.1:0-12028 GCA_004365215.1 Cuniculus paca | reverse complement strand
TTTTGAGACAGGGTCTCACTATGCAGTTCAGGCTGGCCTTGAGCTCGCTTTGTAGCCCAGGCTGGTCTCGAACTCACAACGATCCGCCTGTCTCAGCCTCCCGAGTGCTGGGATTATAGGCGTGAGCCACCACGCCCGGCTGTTCACCTTCTTCTTTAGTGATGCCTTGACAGCCTCCCACAGGTCCCTAGTGACGCCGGTGGCTGAAAATGGCATTAGATCTCTTTGATGCCCAAGGTTGTTGCCCCTGATGCTCAGAGGATGCCCCAGTTATCACAGGAATATTGTGAAATAGTCATACCCACTGCAAGGAAACAAGTGAGGACACACCATGACTCAGGCTTTTCACTCCTGATTTAACCAGTGAGGCTGACGCAGGAGTCACAAGGTACATGAGGACCTCAGGAGCAGTAGAACTGGACAGAGGATGGCAAGAGCTCTTTGGTGAGGAACTGGCTCCCAAGTCAGCAGTCTGCCCTTAGGTAAGTGAGGTACCTGGTTGCCATGGCAACACAGCCCTCCCATTATGCCCTGAGAGCTCTGCTGTGAGACCACGGCCCTCTGAAGGCTCAGCTGGCTGAGGGGACAGAAGTGGGTCTTCTAAAGTCCTAGCACACCCAGGAGGGCCTGGATCCTCAGGCTCTGAGTGTGTCCCAACACTGCCCAGGAACAGCCTTGGCTGAGCCTGGAATCACCATCCCATAGCCATCAAGTCTACCTTGCTGAGGGTTCTGGGTAGCCTTGATAGAGCCAGGGACAGATGATCTTTCTGAGTCCATGGGCCACAGTGAGAAACTCAGGGAATTGGAATCCCATGGGAATCACCAAGGCTTTCTCCTTTGCCTTCTAGGGAAGCAATGCTGAAAGCTCATTTTTCTTTATATTGTCAAGGACAGTTCTAGAACCTCCTACAGTCACTCATCCTAAGGATTTACTAACACCACCAACACAAAACAAATTTTTTTGCAGTACCAGGGAACTGAGCCCAGGCAGGCCTTTGCAATGAGCTGGCTCATTTTATTTTGAGACAAGGTCTTGCTCAGTTGCCCAGGATGGGCCCAATCTTGTGATCCTCTTGCCTCAGCCTCCCGGAGTGCAGAGATTATAAACAAGTGCCAGCATGCCTGGCACTAATTCTGTTTCTTTGAATCTAAATTCCACACACTGTAAACATAGTTACTTTAACTTTAAGAAATTCTCTTAAAGAGATAGCTGATAAAGAAATTTTAAACAAGGAAAACTACCACTCTTATTAATCTTGCTACCACAGGATTCTTTCATTTTTACAAGCACTTTCTAGTCTTCCTGGTCCAGAGGCACATTTCTGCTCAGCTACTATATATCTATATCTATACCTATATCTGTATCTATATCTCCTATCTTCCTGCAACATAAGAAATATTTCCCCATCTTTCCCTGTAGCTGCCATAATTCCTGCTCTCCAGGGTCTCACTACCGCTCACAGGCAGTAGAGTGTTGTAACTTCCAGTTGGGCTTCCCTCTTCGGGTGACACATGGGGGGTCCCACATGCTGCTTCTTCACAGAACCTAGGATCTGTTTTCTGCTGAGGCTTCATGTCTCCTTCCCTCCCCCTCCAATCTGCAGGTGCCCCCAGAGTTTTAAATGACTTTCTTCTATAAAGTAATACGGTACTTTACAAATATCATTGGTGAAGCACATGTTCTACCACTAAGCTACGCCCCGTGCCATACAAATATCACTTGCATTCGTTTTCCCCACATGAGAAATGTGACTGTCATGTGAACATTCTAGCATAGTGGTGGTGATCTGCTATGATAAAACAAAGCCATTCTTTGAGACTATGTCAGATTGTGTAGGGGGCTTTGACATGGATTGAAAGAAACCTGGAACTGAGGGAGACTTTGTATTTTCCTTGGGGGCAAGAGGTTTTGATCTAGAAAGTGTCTGGTCTGTTTTGCCAAACTTGGTCCTACCGCTGACAGGGTAGTAAATGCTCTCAGGAACGTGAAGGGGCCCAACTTCTCATGAGAGCAGGAGGAAGGGCTATTTTTCCACAAAAATATCCATAAATAGCACAATCAACAAAGCTGGTTATTTCCCTCCCTGGATCCACAGGGTGAGTGGGTGCCGCAGAGGTCTCTGAACTTGCTGGTTAAACTGGCTGACCCACAGATGAGGTAGGCAGGCACCACACTGACCCTTTAGGTGGCTGGCCATTGCACTTGGCTCTCTAGGTCCAGGTGGGTATGGCCTTCTGTCCCATTCTAGAAAAAACCAAATTAGAACATCCAAAACCCACAAAAACCTCAACTGGGTGCTTCAGTGCCACCACCATGCTCTGGCTGCATCTGTGTGTGTTTGGGATCTTGGAACAGCAGCAGCCGCCGCCATTGCCACAGCCGACCAGCTGTTCCCCCGCGCACATGTGTCCCCTTGTAAACCTTCTAGCAAGCTGGCAGGCTTTGCGCTCCTCACTTAGCTTTGTTTGTGTTTTCAATGAATCAATGGGATATGGAGACTAATCAACATGTTTAGAAAAATAAAGGAAAAAAGAAGAAGGCTCATGATGCCGGCTGTTCCAGAAAGCTGTGACAGAAAAGCTCCATTATGACTGTGGGCTGAGAGCAGTGGGAGCAGGCAGAGGGATGTGAGGCATAGGGTGTGGGAAGCCCAGGAGCAGTGGTTGTGGCCAGTATGGCCAGGAGTCCTAGGTGGAGATAATAGGGCAGATGGGATATCTCTGACGTCCTGGGTTCTCTGGAACCAACGGGCAGTGGCCAAGCTTTTTGGCCTCACCACCGCTGGCCTCTCCCACCTGTGCCCAGGTTCCATTCCAACCTTGGCCTGTCCTTGGTACCACTGGCTCTCCATTAAATCACCTGGCAGTATTCCTAGGGTTTTCTTCTCCACTCCTCATTCTCCTGCCTCTTCCCTGTCCTCTCGCTCAAAACAGACCTTCTAGATGGATGAGACATCCCCCAGCACAATCCTACTAGGCCTTATCCCCACCCTATGAAAACAGAAGCCCTTGAGCATGAAATCCGAACTTAATTCAGTTCCCAGCCCCAAACTCAGGACTCTGCACCTAGAAGCCAATAAATCCATGATGGGATCCAACGATCACATGAATGCAACAGCAATCTCCCCACTCAGCTATGGATTCTCTCGCTCACCATTAAAAGGGAAGTCCATGAGAGATCCAGTTTGCCATCAGCATACCATAGCCCTTCTTTCTTTTTACTATTTATAGAAATTTTATTTGTAATGGTCAAGATTGAGAAATAGCCACAATGCCTATCAATAAGTGAAAAGCAGTATGAACAGTGGTACCTCTCTACCATGTGATGCTCTGCAGTCATCCAAAGGAACAAACTTGCTACATGCAATGAGTTGAATGGACCTCAAAGACATTATCCCAAGAGAAAAAAGCCAATCTCTGAAGGTCACTTTTTGCATGATCCCATTTACACGATACTCTCAAAATAAAGCACAGTAAGGATGGTGGTCAAGGTTAGGACATGTGAGCTTACTTCCAGCTCATGAGATTCAGATCAAAGGATGCCTCAGTCTTCTGGTTCAGACCTGAGGAAGGGGACCACGAAAAGCAGTGAGAGCCTGGCAAGCATGAGGTCGTGAGTTTGATCCCTGGTGCCGCAAAACAAAAAACAAAACAAAACAAACAAACAGCAGTGAGATATTTCACACAAACCAGCAGCAGAAGTGGGCTACTTACCTGAGCTCACACAGCCCTGCTGTAGGGGGTCCTGCAGCGACGTCACTGAATGGAGGACTAGAGAAGAAAAAGACACAGTTAAATGAGGAGGCAGCCCAGCGCGCAGGGGTTTCTAACTAAATGAGGGACAAAGATCAGGAGGCACAGTGAACAGCCACAAAAGCTGGAGGGAGGCAAGAAAGGAGGAGGCTTCCTGCTGCTCATGGGCAGGCCAGGACCACAATGGGATGGAGTCATCCAGGCCTGGAAGGGGCTGCCCATGCAGGCCTGGACTGAGAGCAGGTAGAAGCCATAGCCTGTGACACTTTCACTTCTGTCTTTGGCTGACTTTCCTTTTTGATTCCCTAATTTAGCTACTTGACTTTTACTGATATTTATGTATAAACAGCATTTTCTTAATTGGTAACTCATTTTCTGCTGCTTATAAAATTAGCCAGGCACAATCTTCTTGATCCTAAAAACTAAAGTCACTCCGATGGTGACAGGTTGTGGAAGGAGGGGGCAGTTCTCAGCTCTCTGGGGTGGCCAGCAGCTGGAGGAGGGTGCCCCTCCCTGACCAGATTCCTCCTCCCTCTCTGAAGCAGCTGGGGGAGGGCAGAGGTGGCCTCACCTGGCCCTTGTGGCTGTCCCTGCACAGGCAGCACTCCCTGGCCCAGCTCGCCGTTTAGCCAAAGCTGCATCCGGATGAAGGGCTCTCGGCCTTTCTGGGTTAGCTTGCTCCATGGCTTTGGCCGGGATAGCATATCACTGACGCTGCCCTGGGACAGGCCCAGCACCTAAAAGTGGTACCCAGAGAAACACAGTCAGCACCCATGTATTAGTATGATGTCACAAGGTGCCTTAGTGATGCACACATGGCTGTGTGGGGGTATGGAACGGATGAGGGCACACAGGGAACCTGGGAAACCACATCTTGGGGGACTGTGACGACTTGGGCAGGAGTAAGCTTTACAATATAACTGATGCCCAGCATTGGGTGGGGTCTTGGGCAAACCATTGTTATAGTCTCAGCTGCCAGCTCCTAGGGAGAGGTGGGGTTCCTTCCCAGGGTCTGGATCCTGCCAAAGCTATGGAGTTGTCATCTTAACAGCTGAGGAAGCAGCAATGGGAAGCATCTTGATCTTTGCCTAGGGGTACCAGTAAAGGCTGGGGTGCTGGGCCCAGAACCCCTCAAGACACAAGAGTAGGGGATCTCTGAGGGGCATGGGCAGCTGAATTCTTTTGCAGACAAGCCACGGTGACTTTAGAAAGGTTCACTTTGTCTGATCACACGCAACCCAGAGGTGAGCTGGTAGGGACCAGGAGCCAGTCTGGGAGTAATATTCAGCTGGAGATGATCGACAAGTTGCATGCACACCCCCGAGGCTTCTGATGCTCGCATATGGCTATACATATGTATAGGCACACACACCCCACCAAGGACACAGATGCAGCCCAGAGATATTTAGGGGCTGCATCCCATCACTCTTTTGAGACATTCTCAAGTTCCAGAATAAACTGCACTCATGGGCCAAACAAGTGCAATGCTATTAAGTCTCTGCTAAATTTAAGGCATGAGCACAAATGTCTATTTAAATGTTCTCAAATGATATTTTTACAATGCTGAACTAGAAATCTCAAGGGACTTTAAATCTCCCCCTCATAGTACCTCTATCATCTTTTGCAAAATCAAGACAGAGGGTTCACAACGACACCCTAAGGTTGCTGGCCGGGTGCATGGTAAGCATGGAGCCGAAAGCTGGGCAGGGAAGGGGGTTGAGGGTGGCATAAGGGGCCCTGGGGATACTGTGGATTCAACTATGTGTCCTCTGGGAAGGCTACCTCCCAGGGCAGTGATGCACTGCTCATAATGTTCAGCAATTCATTACCCAATCTAAAAGGATACTAGGGCATTACGTTTATTTTAGATTTTACAGGCATGACAAATCCCCATTATCCAGAATCTGTCATCAAGGAAGTGCCAAGAACAGAAAGGTCTGGAAGCTCATCCAAGAACTATCACACTTTTAAGAGCTGGGAAGGGATGACATGGAAACGGCAGCTCTTACCAGGTGTGTGTGCTGGGTTGTTGCTTTGCCTCCCTGGCTGGAAAACATCCAAGTGCTTTCTGAGTTGTACTGGGAAGGAATAGTTGGGTTTTGGGGTAGCTTTTCTATCAAGGCCACTTTGGTTCTCTGTAGGCTGGTTGTCTCTTTATACCATCAGATCAGACCTTTTCTGGCCAAAACAGCCTTGAGGGGGTATCTCTTGGTTTCACTTGGCAGCAGAGGCTAGAAAGAATCACCTGCCAGTCTAAGGCAAGCAGTTAACTTCCTTGAGCCTTGGTTTCGTGTCTGTCATGTGGTCACTTTATGAGGCATCCCCCAGTGTAGCTGAGAGAGCCAAAGGAGGGCACAAGGGGGGAAGCTGTGCCCAGAACCTGGTTTGCCATGGGGCTCAGCAAATGGGACCAGGGGCTACTGGCCTTCTATGGAGTTGGGAATCAATGACACATGATGAGTTTGGGTTAATTAAAATGGGTGATGGTCAAGTCTCCTAGGACAGATACTCAGTCCTAAGCCACAAGAAGAAATGCTTATGCAAGCCCCGAACAAAAGCCCTTACCTTTTCCCCGAAGATCCTCTGGCAAATACCATTCTTGGCCAGCTTCTCTTTAACCTGCCGGGTAAGCTCGATGGTGTCCACCTCCTGGTACATGTAGATCTCATACTGTTCGGGGGTCAGTGGAGGGACGGAGGGCTTGGTGGGCTTTGCCATGGGCACGATTGGGGAGGAAGGCAGAGGGCTGTTCTGGGGTGTCTCACTGCGGCTGGCTCCGGTCAGGCTCAGCTCTGAGCTCTGAGAGTATGGAGACTCGGCGTTGGGCCACTCTTTCCAGTATTCTGATGAGGGTCCTTGGAGCTGGCTGCGCTCGGCCCGTGACTGGCTGCCACCTCCGCCCTTTTCTTTCCCACCTGTGGCCTCTTCACCTTTTGTCTCTTCAGAGGAGGTGGGGTTTCTCCTCTCGGGTTGTGCAGGGCTCCACCAGTGGTCCTTCCATCCACCTCCACGGCCCAGCTCGCTCTTCATGTGCCTCAGGACCCCTTGTGCAGTGTCTGCAGTGCCCTGTGGGTCCAGGTTGGACATGTCCTGGGCCTCTTTTTTGAGGGCTGGGGTGTTGGGCAGGGCTGAGGCACTGGCCTCAGAGGCTGATGGTGTTTTCTTCAGGGAGATGGCGAGAGGAGAGTAACTAGATACAGTGGGCACAGGTGAGGCGGACAGGAGCTTGGGGGTCAGGAGGGTGAGGTCAGGCTGGGACAGTGGGGCTGGTTTTAAGGCAGGGTCAAGGGCAGCCTGCTGGGCTTCCATTTCCCGGCGGGCTTGCTGCAGGATGGAGCGGATGGCATCATCGGAGTTCCCACTACTGGATGCAGAAGATGGCTGGGTCGGCTCTGTTGTATGAAGCAAACATGGGGGGCAGTTGAGGTGGGACTGTACTTCATTCTACCTTGCCCCACCACATAGCAAGTCATTCAGGAGAGTCACTCTGTGCTATTTTCCCAACCTTTCCCCCATCATTGAAACATCTGTGCATCCTGTCTGAGCAGTAGTCACACAGGACTGAAGCCCTTGCCTGATGGTCCACTGGGCTGTTCCATACCTGCTGGATTGCTTATCATGGAGTGTGATCAAGGTGAGAGGCATGGAAACACTCAGGGATTCTTTCCCCTGGGCTTCCTTTGTGAAGAATGTTAAACTTGACATTAAATTTTCTGTGGTATTTCCCACTATTCTTGTGTTTCTGTCAAATGCAATAAGAGGCCAGAGCCTCCCAGGGATCAGTGGCCATTATTGGGGCCATGCTCTGTTTACCCCTGTGATGTAGCTAGCAGGAGTGGGCCTCACTGGCAGGGACAAAGGGAAGTGACAGTGGGGTTCAGGGAAAGTCCCTGGCCCAGGAACCTAGGGTTCTGTAATTCAAGGAAGTCATAAGCACTGCTGGGCCTTAGTTTTCCACCTGCCAAAGGGGGACGGCTGATGGACCAGATCAAAGATTAACCAGGCCCTGGCCTGCATGTCTGCTTGAGGAAGAGGTACGGAGCTGGCCACCTCCTGCATTTCCTACTAGCTCCTGGGGACCACGGGGCGTGTCTGTGGCTGAGAGAGCCACTATGTGGCGTGTTCCTTTGGGGGTCCTGGATCTGACATTTGGGAAGTCTATAGCTTCTCTGGCTCTGTACCTTGTTCCCCAAATCATATACTTTCATATCTCGGAAAGAAGTCCTACAAATTGGCTTGTTCATCTGCCTTAAAGGATGCCTAAAAATACTGCAAACAACAGAAACATCTGTACATTGTTTAAGTAGCTTCAAATGTATGACAGGGCTCTTCCTACAGCTCAGCAGCCCTCATAGTGTGACAAAGGCAAAAAAGTTCAGCTAGAAAGTGGCCCATGAAGAGTGGCTTACCTCACAGTGGGCTTTTCCTCTTAGTCCCTGCCAGGGGTGCCTTGCTAAGTGTTCTGGCTGTCCTGCCACATGGGGACAAGTGGGCTTCAATTTTAACTCTGGTCAGGAGAACAAGAACTCTTAACACTGAGTCTTGCCTCAGACCCATCAAGATGATGTCCTACCTCCCTTGAACCTTTAGAATGAAGCAGATTGCACCAGAGGAGGAAGTGCTGGCACTGGAGATAGGAGGCCAGCTAATGAGTTTGGGCAAAATATTTTGAAACTGAGGCTGAATTGGATAATCAGAAATAACAGGTGCCCAAACCTATCTTCTGGGATATGAGGATTCAGTGTGAGCAGGATAAGGTAGTGGTAATGACCAGCTCAGGCCTGGTCCCCAGAACGGAGCATGAACTCACCTACTGGATGAGCCCTGTGCTAGGAGGAGACTTGAGCAACCAGGTGAGTAGCTGGCTACCGGCCCCTGCTCAGCTGTCATGGCTGCTCGCTGTAGGCTGGCAGCTCCCTGTGATAGGTCTGTCGGGGAGGTCTCCGCAGAGCAGTGCTTCATGGGCACAGGGCAGGCTGAACACCAGGAGGAGGTATCATCAGACTCCTCTCCTGAAGGAGGGTCAGATCTGCATGGTGTTCTTCCCAAAGCTCCCACAGAAAAGGTGAAACAGAGGCTCTGTCCTCTGGAGAATGTGGCTCTCAGGAAGCCCTGGTTCCAGAGGCAGGCTGCAAAGGTGGACATCCGTCCACAGGGGCTGCCTGCTCCCCACTAGCATTGTTATGTTTCCATCGTGTACCTGGTAAGGGTTTAGTTTTCTCACACTCTTTTTTAGCAGCATTTGGTCAAGTATGACAATAACTAAAAAACAAAAGCCTGCATTCTATTTTAAAAAGGATATGTGACACAAACTACCTGTTAATTTAAGGAGAGTCTAAGGGCCAAGTAACATTCTTGAGCTGTTGCTGGGGAATGACATTATGAGTGGTACCTAATAATAGCAAGACAGATTACACAAATGTGCTCTCCTCTGCATGACCCTAAGTGCTCACTGTTGTTTAAAACTTAACCACTGTTGACCAGAATGTTCATGACAATTATTTTAATTAAGCTTGGAAGACAATGGTTGAAGAGGTATAAGCCATACCAGTTTTCTGAACTTGGAGCTCCCTCTTGGCTTGTTCCAGGATGGACTTGATTGCTTCATCAGAACCCGTCTCTGAGGCTCGGATCCGTGTGGTAATGTTACCTGCAGGGAAAAGTCACAGCGATGATATCAAACCAAACTTTGGCTAACAAAATCAATGTCACACAAAGACATCATTTTGATAAATGGCCCCGAGCTGAAGCCGGTGGTATAAGGAGGTAGGTGTGGCCTCCCAGGGGCCAGCACGTTCACAGCAGGTACCTAAATGCCATGCAGGAGGCTTCCTGCTGAACCTGTCTCACGATCAATGTTACTTGGCCAGCAGGACTGGCTTGCACATTCACCTGAGCCGGCTATCGTTCGTGGGTTAATACTGGGGGAAACGAATCATTTAATGCAGTACAGAAAAGGGAAGATTCAAAGGCCATGTTTTTCATGAGTCATTGAGAAGCATCTTTAATAACTGCTTTGGCTCAGGACTATATTCAGGCTCTGTACATTTATTTTTCCCAAACAGGAAAACTGGGAAGGAAGGCAAAGGGCTGAGGCTGATCCTTCGTCAATCATCTGGGTATACCAGGTCAAGAGGCATAAGGCTGAACTTAATTTTGGGGGGGAAATCTATGACCACATATTCTCTTTTTGAAATTTACAATCAGGGAGAGAAGTTTGCAGGGGTCCCTAAAGAACAAGAACCCATTCTTAGGGTCACCTGATGGTGTTCTGCAGAGCAGCCACATGTGCAGACACTCTGAAGCTACCAGGGCTCAGGGGCTGGCCCCAGTTCTTTCTGGAAGCTGTCCAGATATTTTAATTTTTCACTACCTTAATAGGAAGTGCCATGTGAAACTGTTTATATAAGGAAACTATTGAGATGAAGCCCCATTAGAGATGAAACTCCAAGGAGTATGGTAGGGGTTGGCCTGCCAAGGACAATGGGGGAGCTGACTGCATTTGTAATCTGTCCACTTGTAGGAACTCTGACATATTTTAGAGTTAAAAGTTCGAGGAAGCAGCAGTATCTGGTTTGACTTGGTAACTTGATTTTTCTCAGAGCAGTAACAGTCGTTTTTTCACGTGCTTCTGAGAAAACAGGCATAGTGTAACTGGAATGGCATCTGTGCTTAGGGACTAATCTCAGGGACACCTTCTTGCACTTGGTCTGCACTCGGTAGAGTATAGGCAGCTCAGGGTAAGGGGCTGGGCATCCTTGAACCCGTGTTTTGTTTTATACTTACTAGCTCTGTTTTTCCATCAGGTTCCAGGCCAGAATCATAATGCACAGTTTTAACCCAAAAAACACAGCTAACGACATGCTGCTTCCTAGGTTACTGACTGCAAAGAAAAACACCTGCCTGCAACATACCTTCAGACCCATTTCTTCGTTTCGGTACTTCCTGAAATAGTCTGTTCAGGCTCTGGCCTGGATTCTCTGTTGAAAAACAAGTGTGGTAAGAACAAAACAATCAGGGGAATGGTGGCGTCAACGATATGGGCTGTGTGACATGAAATCTGAGCCGCCTGATGCTAAAGAAAGGGCTCAGGGCTTCCTGTGCAACTTGGAGCTTCTAGAAACTTCAGAGAGGCCCTTCCCTGGCTGACTGGCCTGCAGAGGCCATGGCTCTACTGCAAGAAGAGACCAGACAAACCTAAACAGTGGCCTACCGCCACTGCTGCCGAGAGGGTCGCAGGGAGGGAGAGCTGTCTCAAAGCAAATCATCCGCCAGCCCCCAGAACGAAGCTCCCATTAATCATCCAAAGACATTCAATTTCACTTAACATCACCATAAAACGCTCTGCGTTCTTCTTGGTGCAAATTGATGCCATTTGGAACACTGAAAGTCTCCCTTCTCTGTCTGGGTCAAATTTCAAATGCACGTTTGAAATGTGGCTGACAAAATTCCCTCTCTGAATCACTGCTGACTTCACGTGTGGGCTCCCTGTTCCTAAAGAGGGCGGGAATTCTTTATATTGTGTATATGGCTGACTTTTGATCTTTTTATGGAGGGTGGAGTAGGAAGGGCGTTTGAATAGAATTTTCATATATTTTACTGAAGGCAGGTGTGTTTTGCTCATAGTACTAAAGAAAAAAAAAATCACTGACGGAACATAAATAAGCTAAGGTGACCACAAGACATCTCTGAGAGGTCAGGGGAGGAGAGAAGGCAGCTTTGAAAGGCTTGCCCTGCAGAGCCAGTGCTGTGAGGATGGAGCCCAGTCAATGCGACAGGGCTAGAAGGCACCTGAGTGTCACTCCCAACGTGAGGCCAGCACTCAGGCCAGTTGGTCCCAAAGATCCTAAACATGTCAGGATGCTGTACCTAATGCAATTCCCTCTAATTCAACACAGAGGAGAGATCTTGAGTTCCCTAAGTGCGAGGAACACAGCACGTTCCCAAGGCCAGCTCTCCCAAATCTAAAGGCTGCAGCTCATGCCGCTCGACCCTTAAACTCTAGAAATGGTACAACCAAAGAAAATTTTACCTGATGTGATGTACAGATGTTTTGTCATACATGCGTGTGTGTGCACATGCGTGCACACACACACACACACACACACGGCCTCGCGATGTGCTCACACACTGGTGCCAACCTGAGGGTGTCTCTTACCTCTTTGTCTGCCTTGGATGCTGCGCAGGGCCAAGATGTTCTGTTCATCTGACAGGAACTGCTTCATCTTGTGGAATGGCTCTTTACCACGAACAGTCAGTTTATTCCAGGGCTT
>RJWT010043022.1:0-12030 GCA_004365215.1 Cuniculus paca | reverse complement strand
AGGGCACAGATTACATGCAGTGCGTGTTTGTGATACCAGCAATAATGGTGTTCCATGCACTAGCTGGGAACATCTTATGGCCCAAATAGATGAAATTCTAATGCTCAAATCTTTTGTGTGTGTGTATGTCATGGAGATAAGTAAAAGTGCAGCCTTGGCTGTTGCTCTCCTGTGGAGCCGGTTTCAGGAGTTCTAGAACCATAAGAACTTGTATAACACATCCATACCAATTTTAATTTCCTACCCAAACAACAAAATCACTAATTTTGAAAGCAGTTTAAGTGCATCCATGATACATTTTACTTGTGTCATGAAGATGTTTTAAATGGTGATTTTTTGGGGGGCAGGTAAAACATTCATAATTTAACACTGTTAGAAATAATTGATTTAAGGTTCTTTTATAGTAACTTCACATTTTGCTTTGGGGGGGAAATCTTTCAAGTGTTTACATTTATTTCTGCTGGAGTATTTTAAGCAATTCAAAGTGAAAGGGTACATGTTCCAAATTCAGTATAAGACAAGTTAGTTACATGGAGAAGTTATTTTCTTTAGTTATAAGAAGATTATGAGGGCTTTGGAAGTCGTTTTAGTTTCTAGTTGGAGGAATCTTTGAGTACTGGTGCAACTAGACATCCTGTCTTAATCATCTCTGCATTTCTCTTAGCAAAGCATGTGGCACAGGAACAAGCTGAGAAGGTGTTGATTGAGTGAATGGCTGGTGATGAGCTGGAGGTTCAGTTTTGCTTGGGGCTCCTGGCTGGGAGGAAGGCCATGCAGGAAGAGGTCCACAGATACCATGGGTGTTTGTGTCTCTCCCTCAGCGATGAGTTAAGGACTCCATAGGACGTTATAGATCCAGTCAGCTCTCATTAGTCAGTGATTCAATATTTGCAAATTCACTTAGTTGATGATGTTTATTTGTAACCCCCAAATCAATAGACAAGGTGTTCTCTGGATCCTTCAGAGACCTGTCTGGGGTGGTGCATGTCTCACCGGATGCACGTGCTCCTGGCTAAGGCTGAATGAGGTGCTTACTCCAGCTTTTGCGTTAGAAACGTGGCCTTTTGGAATCTGTTTAATGCCCTGGTTTTCACATTCTCAAACTTTTTCTTGGTGATTTTACTGTTTGAAAAGACCCCCAGGCATCGTGCTGAAGTGCTTTCTGGTGTTTCTAAGCTCAACAAAGCCCCATGGCATGTCTAATGGAGATGGATTCTGTGTAGGGATGAGTTGTAGTGTGACTGACTGAATTCACTGTTAATATATCAACAGTTTATATTAAATAAAGTGCTTTAAAACTGAAAGATGTATAAAACAAGGATAAGTATTGGTTGATTGAGAAAATTGTTGTTGCTGGAGATGCCCAGGGACCTATTCTGTTTCCCCTTAGAGCAATGGCTCAGTATTCAATAATTCCTTATTCTTAGGAATTAGAGAACACAGCTACCATGAACAATGAGAATGAGAATATAAGGGAGTGTATTAAGCACATGGTTGGGGACCAGGCATCTTATGTTTCCACCACGGCTTGACTTGTCTAGCAGCAATCTCTGGCAAATTACTTAACTGCGTTCCTTGACTTACTCATCTGTAAAATGACAGTCAGAATAGGGCGTATATCTTTTGACAATTGTGGGAATTAAATGAGTTAATAGATGTCTATGGCTTAAAACATGTCCAGCACATAACAAGACATGATTTTATTATGCTATGTTATATTGTTATTATATTATTTCTTCTTTAAAAGAGAAATGGAAACTACACATGGAAGGTGAAAAAGAGTTTTCTGAGTCTGCAACATTTCTAATAGGCCTCTATTTGTTTTGTGTGCCTTCAGGGGGCCAACTTCAATATGCTTTGTAATTTGGAAGTTAAACTTTTTCAATCAAAAAGAAGCAGGAAGCTAGTATTTCCTGAAATGCTTAATATATGCTACATACTGTGCTAGAAAAGATTAAAACAACTGTAATAAACTGCAAGTAAGTAAAAATCAATTAGCTTTTGAAAAGCAAGCCATCAAATGTGGTGGGATGAGGTGATCCCAGTGAGGGAAAGAGGATGAGGCGAGCCGTTTTAGGAAAAGCTGTCGCATGCTGCAGACTGTGGAGGGCATTCCTCTGTGATTTAGGACACCGTGAGCATCTACAACGGTGGTTTTTCAACCCTTGCTGAGTAGTAGACTCAATTAAAAAATTGTGAAGCCAGGTATTATGGTACATTCCTGTAGTCCTAACTACTAAGAGGCTGAGGCAGAATTATGAGTTTGAGGCCAGCCAGGGATACATAGTGACCCTGTCTCATTGAGACCCTGTGGAAAAAAAAAAAAAGAGGCTGAGGATTTCACTCGATGATAGAGTGTTTCTGGGTTCCATCCCCAATACTTCAATCAATCAATCAATCAAAACAAAAAAACCCTATGGAGACTTGGGCCATACCTTAGCAGTTGTGATAATTGCTCTGGGGTTTAAGCTACCATAAGGAAAAGAAAAACAGAACAAAGCATCTCCTTGGGGCTTTTATCTTAGTCCGCTGTTTTATGTTCCCATATCTCTGTCTCTGCATTCCATCTTCCTGCTGCTGTAGATAGATGGTGCTCCGCGCGCAGTTCTAAATATGGAGAGATAGAGGCAGGAGAGTCCCAGTGCGCCCCTAGCTTTTGCTGTGTTGCAACTTTGAGAAACAAAGTTCAAATCAAGTCTGCATGATTCCTAATTCTTCCCTTCGTTTGGGCCTCTTGGGGACAGGGAGTGCTAAGGACAAAGATGGCAGTAGCATTCACTGCCATGCCTCATCTTTCTAAAACAAGACCCAAAGTAGACAGTTGCAATTGCTGTTGATACAAAGAATGCACATTGAAGAATAGGATGTGATCTTTGCCTCAGGACATGAAGATGAAATTAGGGAATAATCTAAACCATTGATATGAACATGCACTGATACTATTACTTTGACTAGATTTTTGTTAAGTGTTAAGGTGAAGATGATAAGGTTCTTATGACCTCCTCCATCTCAGTGGAGTTCTCTTTTTAGAGTTGCCACAGCATCAGGATATTAGTAGCAGGATATAACCTCTAGCATTGTTTATGCAGCCATAAAATCCTAAATTACAGTACAATTGGTTGATTGCACAACATTTCCAGTTGAGTGTTTGGAAAGTCCTGTTAAGTTGGAATCTTTGGACAAGTGGAGGAGGACTCAGTTGTAACTCTCCCAATGGACTCCCTTCTGTTGTGACGTATTTGCAGAATTCTTAATGTGATCAGAATGTGGCTATTTGTAATGCTCCCTCTTCCAATTTTGTCTTTTGGGAGGCCACTTTATTGATGAGAGAGAGTCTTAACACCAGGCATCTGGCACGGTCTGCTCAGACTCCATCCCTACACTGTCCAGTCCTCAAGCCTGTTCTTTTTCTCCTGTGACTGCCCAGAATAGGCAGTTGAAAGGAAGCCTTTGAGATGGTAGAAATATGTCTAGAGTGGTTAGAAGCGAACATAAGTATTCTCCAACACCCACATTTCTTGACCAACAGATTCTAGGTCCTGAACAATGAGGGCTCAGCAACCCACTCTTCTAGACTCTGGTTCTTCATTGTTTTTTGATGCTTAGTATGACTGATGAAAGCAAAGTTGCTTATAGTGAATCCAACTGTCTTCTAAGAAGCCTGCATCTGACAGAAGAAAACCCTCAAAGCATCCACACGCCTGATCTGGTCCTATCTGTCTGCTCACCTGCCCTCAGTGCTTTCTCAGTGGTCAACATACACATGTACTTTATGCCTTGGCATCTAAACCATTGCAGTTTGGTGCCAACCAGTCACATACTGTCACCTCAAGAAGCATTTGTTCAAAGCCAGTTTTGGATGGTGCTTTGCTACTTCTGTTTTCTACAGTCATTCCTGTCTGTAGCATGTGACTTTCTTCCATGTTGTCCCATCTCTGCTAGGCTCATTCTACTCAGAAGTCAAAGCTCAGCTGAATGCTACCTCTACCAGATGAGTTTTCTTCCCAATCATTTTCAGTGTATATTGTGCACATATGTCACCTTTTTTCTACCTTTATTGTGGTCACCATTGAAATCCTTCCATTTTTGTTAAAAGTAAATTTGTCACCCTGATTTAATAGGTTGTGTTAATGTTATAGGTTAACTTAGTAGATTTTTATTAATTTTATTAACTTCTGTATATATCCACTCATTCAGCAAGCTTCACTGGCTGTTGGGGGCATACTGGCTTGTGTGGTAGAGACAGAGATTGGAAACATTATAATGTCATCAAGGAGTTCAGAGTCTGGTGAGGGAGATGAGTGTGTAGGTAAGTGAACAGTGAGATTAGAATTGTGTTAGAGACCAGGAAGGGCACTGAGGAGAGACATTCAGCCAGGGGGTAAATCCTGGTCCCTTAAGGCAGAGGTCAAAGATGGTTTGGTGGATTTAGCCTGGCAAAAGAGCCCGCCCAGGCTGTGTCTTGCTTTCCCAGGTACTCCCTGCAACTGCAGCTTAGTTCTCATGACAGAATAAGTGTTTAACAATGTACAGAAGCAAGTTGTTGAATTAACAAAAATAAAGGTAAATAGTTAAGATTCAGAGAAATAACCTGACAGCGAGTGTGTTTTGGTTTTTGGAGCATAGTACACAAGGCACCTTTCTGAAAATCTTTAGAGGCTGGCATTATTCTCATTTATGGATGAAGAAGTTAAGACTCAGAAAAGGGAGTGACTTACCCAAGTTCATACGGCTACTAATGTATAGCTGGGGATTTTGAAATTTGAAAAATGGAGCTGAAGCTTTTAACCAACTGTATGGTATGTGGAAAAAAGTGGCAAGATGTCTTCTGTTGCTGATGAGCTTATTGGGCAGCTGGTCACTTAATTTTTTGTAGTGCTTTTATTTTTAGCTGTGACAATATTTTAATCTTAGACTGTGTCCCGAGGCTGCTGCTTTTAGTTTTATGGGAAATGGCTATTTTTATGATACTTACATGTTTAAACAATTTTCCATTAAGTAGGGGGTTGTTTTCTCTTCCAATATCAGAAGCAGCCATTAAATAAAATTCTTGGAAAACTTGTTGATAGCAAGTCATTTCTCTGCATGTGAAACTGATCCCAGAATTTCAAAGCTGGATAGAATTATAGCATTCATTTGGTCCAACCTTCTCTTTGAACAGATAAAATCAGAAAAAAAATCAAAGTATTTTCATCTAAAAGTGACATTAGACATGATCTATTACAACCTCTTTGTTTCTGTAGAGGTGAATCATAGAATTCCAGCATTTTAAATTGAGAAGAGATGTTAGACATGGTGTGTTCCTATCTCTTTATTTTCCAAATAAAAAAATCAAAGTCTGCAGAGGCCAAGTGACTTCCCCAAGGTTTCCCAACCAGGAGAACAGAGGCAGGGCTATGTCTATGTTGGACTCTTGTCTACTACCCCTCGCCTAACAATCCCTGTTCTTGCAGGGCACAGATACCATGCCGTACTTGTGGCTTTAGCATTTGTAATGGAAACTCAACAAAGTGGAATGAGGGAATGCCCCATTCTGGTTGCTACGAAATTATGATGATGGCTAAAGTGAATGCAATAGCTGTACCTGCCTCCGCTGACCATCTGTTTAATTGGTTTATGCTCTGTGTGAAAAATTTTAATCTCCATTTGGCAGTTTAGTTTTAGCTCTCTAGTGAGGACTTATTTCCTCCCCTTCCATTTAGATTGTTTCCTCTCAGCCCTAATAATTATATCATGTTTACTTTGCGATTGAAGATTCCCTTTCTTGTTTTCCTTTTCTCTGTTTCCAAATCTTAAAGGTTAGGAACTACCTTGCCAGATTTCCCTGGAGATTTATGCTGACTCCTTTCAGATTTCTAAAGCAATTGGATGCTATTTTTATTCCACTATTACCAGTGTGAAAATGGAACTTGCATTAATTCATCATAGATCTTTTTCCACAGTATTGGCAAAAGTAAAAATAAACGAAATCGCAATAAAAACTTGATTATGTAGTCCCTTTGTTGAAAGCCATAGGTCTTTCTGGGACTAATTTCTAAACCCAATGGTGGTTATATACTGTTTACTATTAAACTTTCCCCTGCATGATTTAATGTTTCATTTCCAGGAAATGAAATGTAAGTTTAATAAGAATTGTAATTGATGGAACCATATGTTGGAAGTATAATTAATATTCCTGATAAATGTTTAATGCATTTATCATGACTGATGAATTACTACTGGACTAAAGCAAGATAATTTAATATAGTTTATTCTGTAGAAGTTTATGTTTATCAAGATAAGATTTATAATTCAGGAAAAGTATAGCGTTTTTTTCACTTTCAGTTTTTTTAATGAGTTAAAGAACTAGAATTTTCAGTTAAAGCATTTGAAAGAGATAGTAATAATCTTACATTTCACAACACTATAGAGATAGCATGTAGAAATTAAATAAGTTCTGATTAATATTTTATGACTTTTATGTATGTGAAAGAAAAACCATTTGAGGTAGGAGATGCTATGTGGACTTCTTGAGGTTGGCCTTTGTATTTGTTTTCTCTTTTGTGAAACATTGTGGACCAAATTTTTTTTTTGATCTAGTTTTGAAAGCAGTATCACTATTCTTTGAGCAAAATGACTTCTGCTAAGGAGTGAAAGCAAAGTTGCCCTTGAGATATATTTTTTTTTTGAGGCTCTTGCATAGCATCCTGCAGTTCAGGAGCTCCTTGGGGATAGGTGATGCTGTGCATAGGAAGATTAGGGCAGTGACAAGTTTTTTAGAGTCAGTGTTTCTTCTTAGAAGATGGACATGTTAATCTTCTCGATGTCTAGGCTAAAACTGTTTAATGGGAACTACTTGAAGGAGAGCATCAGCAAGCGGAGAGAAGGCAAGAAAGATAAATTAAAGCCTCATGCCTCATGCTCCTTACTTACTAGTGAAGGAACTTCTCTTCGGTGACTTAAGCTATGTGAATTGCAAGGTACACTGGTCTTTTTTAACTCGTGGGTGATTTTAGTAAACAGGTGAACGTTAATTTAATGTGCTATCCCACTGGACCAGGAGACCTCATTCAGCATTTCCTCATTCTGTCCCCAACAAACTTTTGTCTTTTGACGAGAAAAGCATGATTAAGCATGTGATCATTAACTTTTCCTATTGTCCTGAACTCAAATCTGTAATTGTTGCTGGATTCAAGCATTGCTATTGCCTTCCTTAAAAGCGTCACATTTAGGGCTATCAGATAAAATATAGGAAACTCAGGTAATTTGAAATTTCAGATAAATAACAACTTTTTAGTTTTTTTCTTATGTGATATTGTAGTAAATGATTTGTGGTTTTTTTCTTCTAATTTTATTGGATGTTCTGCATTTTGATTGGTTAAATTGGGAGCCCTATACATATGGCCTCACTGTTTACTGTGTCCAGTTTGGAAGACTGGAAATGTAACATCCACCTGTCTCTCTCTACCAAGAAAGGAGGCACCTGATGTGGAATTTGAACACCAGTCCTTGCCATTAATATTGTTGACTACGAAGGACACATAGGTTAAGATTAAATGTAGATATAGTTATTATTCAGGTAATTGTAAATCTTTGTCAATATAAATTTTGACAATTATAAAAATACATAATTAAAGTAGAAAAGAAGTATTACAATACATGAGAAAATCAAAGAGTAAGGATCAGGTAGAAACGATCTTGCCTCCAGGACTATGAATTACTTTAATGAGTGAGGTTAATAGTATTACGGCAATGACATCATGCAAGGAATATAAACACTATGCATTGCAAACGAAAGGGGGGGGGTATCAAGAGATGGATACAAGAGCAAGGGAGGGAAGGGAAAGGGGATAAAAAGAAGAGTTAAGATGTGTTATGTACATGTACCAATTCCCCCAAAAGAATATAAACATTGTGTACTACAAACATGTACTAATAAAAAAAAAGAAATAACATTTATTTTGTATGTCTTGGGGGAAATTGTCTTATTTATGTGGCATTATCAGATTTCAGGAATTAGTTGTTCAGAAAAAATAAATCTCTGGAATGCATTCTAAAACACAAAAGATTTAGATGCACACATTAGGGAGGTCTGCACTCCTCCTTCGGCTGGTTGCTGCCCTTCGGGTTGTCTGGCTGCAGAGCAGGAGGGCTTGAGTTTAGCTGTGGTGGCTTGGGAGATAGCTTGCTGCATGGGGTTGTGCTGGGGGAATCTCCCATGCATGGTTATGTTTGTAAAGAAATTAAGCCCATAGTGTGAAAAAGGAAGGTAAGGACCTACTCCAGGAATCATTTGAATATAGGTCAGATAACTGTAGTTGTGCAATTTTTTTTGGTAGGAATTGTTCTCTGAAATTGTTTTGATGAAAATATAGAGAAAGGGATGTGACAAATTTCAAATTCTCTAAAATATTTCCTTTAACTCAGTCTTGAGCCAGGGATTTTAAAGAACTCCCAGAGCCACATTCCAAGGCAGAGCTGGGAGAAAGAGGTAGTGCGAGTTTAGAAGCACGTCCTCTAGAGTTCAAGTGCTTAGGAAGCTAAAATTGCTTTAGCCTCGTGGCAGTTGGTTGACAGCTGAGTGATTTGTCCCATCTGGGTGTGAGTCAGGTTTGTGCAGAGCACTCAGGATGGGGAAGGCAATGAGTTAAAAGTTGGTTAGCTTTTTTTTTTTTGACTTCTTAACAAATGTATACCTTGAAAAACTATATCGGGGAAATCAGAGTATTTCTAAGATAAATATAAATAGTTATAAATATCATTTATAAAAAGTAATAAAGATATTTAATGCTGATTTTCCTTTGAGCAAGGCCAGGTTTTGTAGGAGGCAGAGCTTGGGAATCTGAGCACTTACCCTCAGAGATTTCCGGTTGTTTCTGATTCTACTCTCTAGACAAAATCGTCAGAGGATACTGGCTAGGAATGAGAAGAAGTTCTTCAGATCCAAAAATGGGAATGAGCCCATCTGTGCCTGGACACCTGCAACTCTGGTGCTTCCTGAGAGGAGCAGGGAAGCTACAGCTGCTTGTTATTAGGCTCTGGAAAACTCAGCTGCATTAGCTTTGTTGACTTTCTGAGTTTGTCACTGGGTCCTTGTTCTCATTCCCTGTAAAAAGTAATTGAAATCCCTGTTTGGCAGTCTGGTTTACAGTGACCAGTGTAGCCTGTCTGACATGTTTTTACCTTGCTCAACTGATGGTGTCAGACCGCCTGCTAGCTTCACTGGATGGCTGACTCTGTTTGGTCATTCATGCATTCAGCAAATATTTATTGGTCATCTTCTCTATGCCAGGCACTGTTTTAGGCACTGGAAATAGATCACTTATCAAAGCAGACAAATCAGTAAAGGTTGCAATGGAAAGACTTTGTTATTGCAAAGAAGATATTTCAGCTAAACAGAGAAGGGAGTAGCACTGTGTGCAGATCCCGGTGAAAGGCTCTGGAGGCTGAGGGGAGCAGTAGTGAAGAGGCTCCCAGACTGGAGTCTGTCTGGTGTGTTAAGAAGAGTGGCCAGTTTGGCTGGAGTGGAGTAAGAAAGTGGAGTTGGCTTTTCCTCCTAGTGACATGGAGATTCACTAGCCCACTGTGCAGAGAGAAATTACTTGTTCTGACTGTGTGCTGTCACACTGTTTACAGAAATGGAAGAGTATAATGACCCTGTATTACCCAGCTTCCACAATTATGTTTCATTTGTAAATACTTCTCTATATATTCTAGCATCTAGTCTACTGTATCTGCTCTTGAAATTGCCAACTCTCATCAAAAGCCCTTGGTCACAATTACTGAGTATGTTGATGGAGAAACTCCAAGTATCGCAGTTTTGAACAGGCTAAGGTAAGTCTTCAGGTTGTCAAAGTCAAAGCTCCAGGGTTCAGCGACAATAGGAAGAACCAGCTGAAAGACATGGCTATTGCTACTGGTGGTGCAGTTTGGAGAGGAGTTGACCCTGATGCTCACAGATGTTCAGCCCCATGACTTAGGAAAAGTTGGAGGGGTCATTGTGACCAAAGAGGGTGCCATGCTTTTGAAAGGAAAAGGTGAAAAACAACACACTGAATAATCTATCCAAGAAATCACTGAGCAATCAGAAATCATAACTAGTGAATATGAAAAGGAGAAACTGAATGAGCGAATGGTGAAGCTTTCAGATAGCGCAGCAGTATTGAAGGTTGGTGGGACAAGTGACATCGAGGTGAATGAGAAGATAGGGTCACAGATGCCTTCAGTGCAGCTGTGGAAGAAGGTATTTGTGCTGGGAGATGTGCCCTGCATCAGTGCACTCCTACGCTGGATTCCTTAACATCTGCTGACAAAGACCAAAAAATCAGTATAGAAATTATTAAAAGAACATTCAAAATTCCTGTGATGACCATTGCCAAGAATATAGGTGTGGAAGAAAGGATCTTCAATAGTTGAGAAAGTTCCACAGAGCTCCTCTGAAGTTGGTTATAATGCTATGCTCAGAGACTTTGTGAATATGGTAGAAAAAGGAATTATTGATCTAACAAAAGTTGTGAGAACTGCTTTACCAAATGCTGCCGGTGTGTGTGTGTGTGTGTGTGTGTGTGTGTGTGTGTGTGACCTCTCTGTTAACAGTGGCAGAAGTCATGGTCACAGAAGTCCTTAAGGAGGCGAAGGACCCTGAAAAGGGTGCTGTGGGTGGGATGGGTGGTGGGATGGGGGCTGGCATCTTCTGACTCTAGAACAGTGCTTAGTCCTCACTGATGTGCTGTGACAGAAAGCTCCATGATGGGTGCTCACCAGGAACTTCAGAGAAGTCCAATGAAGGAACTGAGGAGAAGGCTGGCTGATGTAGGAAAATCACATGCCCATCATTGCTGATTTCAGTTATCATATATGATGGCTTGCCGCTCTCATTGTCCACGCCTACAGATAATTTTCTTTGTGCTTTTGAATACAAAAGCATTGTACTTTCCTGAAATGGTGCCAGAGCTCTGAACCAGTGCGCTACTCTCAACTTAAAACATGGGAGCATTTCTTCTACTGTTCTGTTACAGTCAGGATTCTTGTGCTTGCTATCACAGATGAGAAGTTCAGAAGCAGCCTTTCTGGGGTGAAGAAGGAGAGTTACATACAAACTGGAGAAAAATCCAATCATGGCATCCTTTGTGTCATAAAATCTGTTTAAAGTTTAAAAAATGAACACTACTTCTTTAAATATCAAGAATTTGAATGAATGTATATTTTGAAGATTGAGCTGATGAGATTTCATGTATTTCTTTTTTCTTTCTTTTTTCTTTTTGATTTTTGAGACAGGGTCTCACTATGCAGTCCAGGCTGGCCTTCAACTCACTATGTAGCCCCAGGCAGGTCTTGAACTCAGTGATCTGCCTCAGCTTCGTGAGTGCTGGGATTCCAGATGCATGCCACCATGCCTGATATATATCAACAAAACAACCATGACAGCTTATTTTATAATTTTTTATTTCTTCTCTGAAGCATTATTCAATGCCATCATCTCTCCAGATAGAAAAATTGCTATTACTCCAATTTTCAAAGGAGGAAAATGTCATGCAGTCACTCACATGTTAAACAACTTGTTTTAAAGTCCCTTAGAGGGCGTGGTAGTGCATAACTATAATCCCAGCACTTTGTGAGCCTGAGCTAGGAGGATCATAAACTAGAGCCCACTGTGGGCAACTTAGGGACGTTAGTGATAGTCTGTCTCAAAAAGAAAAAACTAAAAATTGGGTTGGGGATGTAGCTTAGTGCAAAAGCTGTGGGTTCAATCTTTAGTACTGCCAAAAACAAACACAAACAAACAAACAAACCAAACCAAAACAAATGAACGAAAAACCCAAACCCAAACCAAGCCAAACCAAACCCTCCCAGAGAGTATGGTTTAGAAAACCCTGGTAAAACTGTGAGTGACTTATTCAAACTTGAGCTTCTCTTTGCTGTATTACCCTTTCTTGCCTATGGGAAATTTGGGTAGGCAGTTGAGCACTTGTCTGGAATGATTTATAGTCTCTCAGGATATTTATAATTATTTAAAGGAGTATCACAGAACTAGTTCTACGTAATTAAATA
>RJWT010043021.1:0-12024 GCA_004365215.1 Cuniculus paca | reverse complement strand
CTATTCTCTTTTATCTGGTTTTATACTACTTTGTTTTGTTTGAGTTTATTGTCTGTAAATGTAAGAACAACCATTTTGAAGAAAGCAAGAGACACTAGGGTAACCATTGTTAATCTCCTGTTGTTATGTTTTGAAAACCTGTATAGCTTGCAGTGTTCTGCTTTGAAATGCTATATTATGTTTGACTCTAAAAAAAATATATATATATATATGTATGTGTGTTGTGCATGTCTGTGTATATGTGTTTACATGTGTGCCTGTGTATATGTGACTTTTGAAAGTTTGGTATGTGTTAACAGTATGTGTGTGTGTGTAGATATGTGTTCATTGTGATCAAAGAGTCACTTGCTGCCACCCATTTGAACAGAGGCAAGTGAAGCAATCATCTTTTTCTGGCTCCACTCTTCCAGCAGAGACCAGAGCTTCAGCCTGCTGTCTCAGGAAAGAGACAACATGGGTAAAGAATAGGTCTCTAGGGCCTAAGCAAGTATCCCTGACTGTAGGGATGGAGGTTCAGAGCAGTGCTTCTTTCTCATTCCTGTAAGATGCTGAATCTTTGCTTCAGATGAGAGGGGAGCAGCTGTCCCAACAGGTGCCCATGTTGGTACACAGAGCCAAATATTTGTAGCCTTCCTTGATTCAGTCATTGTGAAACATATCATCTTCCAGTGTCAGAAGTCCCCCAGACACATCTTTTTCCCTTCCTCCCCTAGCACAATTCTGATTAGGTCCCATTACCTTTGTCACAGGAGCTCTAGGGACCTGCTCAAAGTTCCTTTGGAGATACTCTTGGCAAGACAAGATCCAATAGCTTTTCTGTTTGTCAGCTCATGTGCACCACAGAATTCTGACCATACCAGGGTAAAAAGTATTCCCAGGAGAAGGGAATCCCAGGGCCACAATCTGCATTCCTCTCTAGTACTGCCTCAAGATTCACACAGTCACATCACTAGGTTCATGAATGCTCTGTGATTATAGCAATGGGTTCACAGTGACTTTTTAAAGTAAAATCAACTTAATTAAATATCAATCTGTAGGACATTTCACCAGAAAGTTACAATAGATATGGTACTTGGGACCATACTAATAAAACCTTGCCCTCCTGAAAACAACAAGGCCCACCTCATTAGGTTCCAAAGAGGTGGCTGGAGAGTCAAAATCAGGCTGGGTTCATTGTCAAATAAAGTCTGTTTCAAATGTTACTTAGAATCCCAAGCTGATTGTAGCAGAATATTCAGAAAGTTCCTCTGAGTGTGAGTCTGTGGGGCTTCCTGAGTCACATGTCAGTGGTGCTGTTCTGCAGGTGAAATCCACACAGGCTTCCGCCAATCTGTGAGTAGATGTTCTCTCTCTCTCAGGAAGACAGTGGATTTGCCCCATCTTTCCAGGCATCCCCAGTTTCTCCAAAACGTAATCAAAGGTTGAGATGCTACCAGATCCATACGTTCCCCTGGGTTCTACCCACCAGCTAGCTACCTATTTCTTTGGCAGGGTTTTATGAACACTTTGTAGGTATCCAGCAATTTGCTGAGGTCAGACATATAGCTACTCATAAAACAGTTCACTGTTGATTCC
The DNA here is from genome assembly GCA_004365215.1 of Cuniculus paca. NCBI lineage: Eukaryota > Metazoa > Chordata > Mammalia > Rodentia > Cuniculidae > Cuniculus > Cuniculus paca. The sequence goes on along the minus strand of RJWT010043021.1, from coordinate 10,449 downwards.
AGAAAGGTGGACATTCAGTAATTAATCACTCAAAAATAATTACAATGCTGATAGTTGCTGTCATATAATGTAGGGTGTTACACAAGGAATTTAACAGTGAATCTTGATCAATAGAGGTTCCAGGCTTGGAGAGAAGGGGTGTGTGTGTGTATTTGTGTGTGCATCTGTATTTGCAGATGTGTAGATGGGTGAACACAGATGTGTGCACATGTGCATGGAGGTGTGCACGCAGGTGTATGTATAGGACTGTGTGTGTTAGATGTGCAAAAGAATGCAGGTACATATATAATATGTGTGCATTTGTACAACATTAAGTATGAGCATCATCAGTGTATAATGGTCCAAGCATGATGTGTGAATGAATAAAATTATATGAGTATGCAGGTTTGTTTGCATATATGAAGGTGTGTGGTTATTTGTGTGCATGTGCTTGTGTAAGTATGAGAAAGTGTGATTGGACATGTGGTGTTGCTGGAGTATGCACACAGGTGTTGGAGTACAACAGACAGTGGAAATGGGAGTGAGGCATCCACACAGGTGCCGGTGTTGGCCAGGAAGGTGGGTCTGGACACCAGGAGGAGTGGAAACTCTTGGAGATCCAGATGGATTGCATAAAGATCTTTGTATCTGAAAGCAAGAATTAGGCTGGGCTGGAGGAAGTGGTTGAAAAACAAGCTGGAGGCTCTTTAGTGAGGACTGGAGATGTAATTCTCCGGGATTCCCAGCCTGTATGGGAAGAGACAGTTGGAGAGTTGCTGTGCTGTGGCCTCTGAACCCTGCTCCTTTCTCCCATAAATGTACTCTAGCATGCAACTGTGACTGGGTGGTTTTATTCACTTCGTACAGAGCCTGATGCCTATATGAGGGGCATTTCTTCTTAGCAAAACAGGTCAGGAGGCTGTAACAGCTACATACATATGGCTTAGGTTTCAAGTTAATAGGTGATTAAAAATGTTATTGTTTTTACATTCTAGATTCAAATAATATGAATATTCAAGTTTATGGAAATAGGGAAAATTAGCCTGCTATTTTAATACAGCTTCTCTTTCTTTTCTCTTATTTGTGCTCCCCACAAGAGTTGTAATCTTGTGAACATTTAATTGTGAACCTTTTCTTTTTGCACGTTATATGATTTTGCATGTTTTTATATTGCAGTATTTTCCTAAATTATAAAAAGAGAATGTACAAATATATAAATCCTTGTTCAACATAAAAACAGTGACTTTATAAAAATGCATTAAGTCCCTGACATTCCAAAACAAATCTCTATTTGCATTTTGAGATAGGCCCTTCCAGTGTTCAATATGTCTACATTCACCTGTACAATATTTGTGAAGCAGATCAGTCTGCTTACACTTAAGTGTGCCATTCACATATGTGAGCCTACATACACATACAGATATGCACACACATAGAGTGTGCTGTTCACATGTGAGCATACACATACATATATATGTGTGCGCACATTATTGTGTGAAAAATATGTGTTGTCAATGAGAACTCATATATGTGATTAATGTACCATAACTCATTAAATGAATCCATTTTGAGAAATATTTTACCTTTTTTATTCTCCCCTCTCTCCCTTCTTTCATTCTTTATTTACTTCTTTCTTTTCTCTTGCCTACTATAATATTTTGTGATGAATCATCTTATAGAGTATATCTTGCATAATTGCCCAATTACTCTTAGGAGAGATCACTAGAATTGGAATTGCTAGGTTAAAGGCTATTTACATTTAAATATTTAAAGAAATTTGTCAACCATTTGCAAGGCATTTGCAATAATTTATATCCCCCCTGGCAAGGCATATGAATTTGCCCATGAACTTTCTGAATATAGACAATGTCATGTTCATAATTTTTTCCAATTTGATAAGAAAGAAAAATAGTTCCTCATTGTTTGAATCTATATTTCTTTGATGTTTAATGAGTTTGAATTTTTGATAACGCATGTTCAACACTTTGATTTTTTTGGCCTTTGTCAATTGCCTATTAAGTGGCTTATAGCTTTCTTCTTGAGAACAACATCAATAAATCATGATTAAAAGATCAGACTTAAAATCAACTGAACCCCTGCCAAGACTGTAATTCTACGGAAAGTTGTGAAAGCTTGGGTAAGTTCCTTCTCTCTCCATAATCATAGCTTCTAACAGGGTCATTACTAGTTTTTATGAGGTAATACAGGTAAAGTATTTCAGGGATAGTGCATATTATGCACTAAATAAATGTTATCTATTTATTTTATGGGATTTTTCTGTAAGTTTAGCATGAGTATAGAAGAATGCACAAAGCATAAATGTCAATATAAAGGGTTTTTTAAACTAGATTATACTTGTAGGACCTGGATCACTAAAAGAAAACATTGCTGGAAAGAGAAGGCTCTGAAAAACATTTTTCAGCCCAGTGTAAACGCTGTCCACTGTCCAGAAAGAAATAGATGGGTTTTGCATGTCATCAAACTTGACATAAGAGAGAAAATAGATCATTCCTGTTATCTATTGCTGCCATTACAGGAACTTTGGATGACAGCTGCTAAACTGTTTCCCCACTCTCTTAGCCCAGGCAGGTGGCTTAAAAAGCCACCTTGCAACTGGACCCTCTGGCCTCAGTAGCTTCAGAATAGGCCAGTCAGGTCCTAACAGCCATGTACATTTTCCCAAAGAGACAAGCCATCCTCATTCTGATCCGTGAGTGTAGCTATGACTGTTACTCTTTGCTGTTAATGTTGGTGATTGGTTTTGCAGTGCTAGATAACTGAGTGCTCATGTACAGTGAACAAGGAAGTGCTGCCTCTTCCCTTAGGCCCTTGTCCAGCCTCCGGCATCATACAATGTCAATTCTGCTCAGTGCTTTTAAGGTTGCAGTTGTAAGTCCAAGGAAACTAAAGAGGAGGGGCATAGACCCCACCCATCAATGAATGATCCCAGAGAACATGCAATCCTGTTTAAAACCACCATCTGTAGTATCTACTGTTTTGCAGTTGGGTTTTTTCCCAACCGACATATTTATGAGACCCATTTCTGTGGTGTTGTGCAGTTGTAACTTGTCTACTCTCTTTACATTATAATCTTCCATTTCTTGGATATAACACCATTTATTCAACCATTCTACTGACAGTGAATGTTTGCATTATTTCCAATTTGGGGATACATCCTAGTTTGTTCCCCAAAATGCTGTTGTGACTAGCCCTATCCAATCTTTGATGTACATATATACACATCTCATGTAAACACCCAAGAAAGAGCTGTCTGGACACTATGGATAGCACTTGGTCCGCATTCACAGACAATATTCAGCTGTCTTGTCAAGTGGTTGTACCAGTTTACACTCCAACCAACACTTGATGAAAGCCTTCTCACATTCTCACTGACGTTGCTGTCATACAACTTCTCACTCACAGTCCTTTTCATGGTTGAGTTTTGATATCCTATTACGGTTTTAATTTGCATTTCCCAATGACTACTACAATTGAACACATTTTTATGCTTAATGTCTGTTTGGGCAATAACTTTCATAAAGTACCCAGTTATATTTTTGGTCTCTCTCTTTCTCTCTTTCTTTTTATCTGGGTTGCCTATCTTATTATTGATTGGTAAAAGTGGTAGATAGTTTACAAGGCTGTCTTTTTTTAAATAAATGGATTGTGAATATCCTATTTACATTGCTGCTAGAATTTTCACTCTCTTAATGGAGTTTTTATGAAGATTTTTTGTTTTCTAAAATTATATGAAGGTAGTCTAATTTGTCAAGATTTTCCTCTATAGTTAATACCTATTATATCTTAAATGTTTCATGGTCTTCAGAATTCTTTCTCTGTTATCTTCTAAAGATTTAGTTGTCTTACCTTTTGCACTTACATCTCTGATATGTTTGAGGTTATTTTTGTGTACAGTGTGACTAGAGATCACTGCCTTTGTTTCTCATAAAAATCAAGTAAGTTTTCATGGGTGCATTTGTCCATGAATGTGCCTGATTTTGGGATCTGTATGTGTTGTCACCATTTTAGGGGAAAATTTTCCCATCCAAACAAAAAATAATATCTTTGACTGTTATCTTTTATTAATAATTTTTAAAAATGTATCTAGTAAATCTCTAGAATTTTGGATCTGTTTATGGTGCTTTTTTGATTTCTGATACTCTATGAATATATCTATAGGTAACAGACTTATTTCCTTAGCAACCAAAATTTACATATTTATATATTTTTAACATAAATTCAAGCATTATAAAAATGTTTGGCAAGTAACTCTGCAAAAGGTCTTATATTTTAAGTAATGAATGACCCAGAATGTCTTCCATGTGTAGAATAATGCTCTAACTGGTGATCCATTGTTGAAGTGTGCAGAATTGTACTCAACTTGTAGAATATTCTTTCTGACAGTGAAGACACAGTTGCATGACTTACAAATCACATGCATACATATAGGCATGTGTTTTCACATTTCTTATGCACATTCAGATCTACATACATTCACTCATACATGCACAACTAGACATTCATGCATACATAGACCACAATTACCCTCAAGACAATTACTCATATATACTCATACAAACATAAAACTAGGCACACATACATACACAAATAACTACTATCAAAAGAAAATAAATACTGAAAGTGTTTGCAGAGGGCCTCTTGATAGCCACAGAATAGGTTGTTGACCAGCCTGTTGGTGCCACATGACTACCAGAATGACACCTTTTGTATCTCCTTGTTAAGGTTGCTGTTTATACCACTGCTGTATGCATCCTGTGGTTTGACAAGAGACCTGAGCTTCAAAGCCACTGCAGGCATGGATTCCTGCTTCACCAGCACCTCACTTGGTGACCAAGGAGTTTGTTGAATTTCTCTGTCTTATCTTCTCATCTGTGTAATAGAGATGATGCTTCGTGAAATCAGTGTAAATAGAACCTGTCTTCAAATTGAAACTATTTGCACAAGGATTTTGTCACTTAGGAAATAGGTTCAGCTTCTTAAACAACCAGAAGTGAACTTAATGGGGGTTAAAACAAAAAGTGTATACCAATTTGACAAAACTTCTAATAGCATGCGTAACATCTGGATGTCCTTCTTAACTTCCCTCATGTGCCCTGTTCTATGCAGGTTTTTAACCAAAATGGCATTGCCTAGGGGTTAAAACAGGCTTGCTAGTTTGGTGAAGCCAGTGCTAATGAAATCAGAGCACCTTCTAGAGTACTTTTAATGCCCTTAACCAACCGTATTTGCATGGAAAGAAATTGGAATTGTGATTTTCTCTTTGGCTGAGGCTCTCTCCAAGTGAAGCTGACAAAAAGAGCCAGCTCTATTTGGAAACTGCTTTACACATCTTCATATCTCCGGTGCAGTGTGAGGCATGCACTTCTGATCTATAGAGATTGGTTTATATGTTTATGCGCTTGCTGCCAGCACACTCTAAATTAAGCCCATCTGTCTTCCCTCTTCCACATGTTGGGACTCGCATATTAGTTGTACTGAAATGTTGATGCCTGACTTTGTGCAAGCTAGTGGCAAAGTGAATTTTAGTTTCAACCATCATAATGTTTCATTAAAAAAAAAGACTATGTCAATTAGGAGTGGTGCTCCCATCGCAAGTTTATCTTACAAGGAAATTGCACAGTGACGCACCTTCTGAGTACACTGAAATGCACTCTATGAGTTCTCCAGGATTGGAAATAGTAGCAGGCAGAGGCAAGATCAAACTTAAACAAGCCCGCAGAGGTAGCACTATTTCCTGTAGCTTCCAGGATGTCTCAATCACTTTGCTCCCAACACCAGAAAGTGAAAGTGCTGCTATGGAATGTGCTCACAGTGATTTGCTTCTAGGCGCGAGAGCTGCCACTAAAGTATCTTTAGGGCACAGGACAATGCCTGGATCACTGCCAATGCCCTATGAGTGGGGAGGCAATGATGACTCAGGGGAGACAGGGTATTCAGAACCATCCATAGCCACTAACCTTGAGACTCACTACCTATGCTGTCAGACAACAGACATCTGCCAGGATTGCGGGTCCCTGTGCAAAAGCAACAAGGGCCAATGGCAGCAGATTCCATTCTGAGACTTATTCCCATGAAGTTTGGAGTTCCAGATGAGTGAGCTCACATCCTGGAGTCTACTCCCACTCTGGTGTCTTTCTGGAGTACAAGCCTTCTTCCAATTAAGAGGACTGTGCTGGAGGGGCAGACTTGGCCCGTCTAATGCATTCCCAGGGCTCTGCTCTGAGCTTTCCCTGGCTGTAAATCATCATGTGCAGCATAGCCCAGACTGAGTTGCCCCTACATTTGTAATGTTTGTTGTGTGAGAGTTTAATAAAGTTGTTATTAAAGTTGGAGCATAGTTTTTGCTTTTTTGCACTTTTCCAGCTTTCCAGAGGTACACTGACAAATAAAGATTATATAGCTTTAAGGTATAAAACACAAGGTTTTGTTACACACTTACATTGTGAAATGATCACGATGATCAAGGTATTGATACATTCATCATTTCAGACAGTTATCTTTTTTGCCATGAAAACACTTAAGGCCTACTCTCTCTACAAATTTCAAAAATGCACAAATGTCTTTTATTACAGTCATCCTGTTGCATGTTAGGCCTCCAGAGCTTATTGATCTTATAATTTGAAAGTCTGTCCCCTTTGCTTATCACCCCCATCCCCATTTCCCTTTCCCTACTCCCTAATGATCACTCTTGCTGTGCTCTGCTTTTGTCAGTTTGGCTATTGTGGATTTCACCAATGAGTGAGATAATTCAGTATTCATCTTTTTGTGTCTGGCCAGTTTTCACTTAGCACAATGTCTTCCAGTGTGATCCACATTGTCACAAATTAAAGGATTCTCTTTTTTAAAGGCTGAATCATACTCTACTGTTATATATGCCACATTTTCTTTATAGGTTCATCCATCAATAGACCATGAGGCTGTCTCCATATCTTGCTGTTGTGAAAGCTGAGCACATTTGACTGAACTAACCTGGAGACAGAGGATACTTCTTATCAGGATTCTGGCCCTTCTGTGTCTAGGGACTGTCCTTTGCTTCCGCAGAGAAGGTGCTACTAAGTACATGGCTCCAAACAACCTTTCTGCCCATGGAGAATGTGTGGCCCCAGCAGCTATAGGGACAACATTCAAACAATTTCCATAAATATTGTCAGCCAAGTGACTCTGGAGTGACATTTCCCAATAGAAGATAGAGGGAGTCCAAACATAAGAATGTCAGACAACTGGGTGCAAAGGGCAGACTTCCCCTCACAATTTTGCAGTAGACTTGGAGTTCTCATTGAGCCTCATGGGAAATAAGTACTATTCTTGAACAGGAATGATAAAAGATATTTTAAAACATCATTATGAGTTTTGTTTTGCCTGGGTTTGATTTAAACTTCTTTTGATTTTTATAAAATTTCCTTTCACTAAACAATAAATGATAAACTGATAGTATCATTTACATGCAAATTAATGTGAAAACAATATCTAGGACTTTTTATTTCTTGTTGTTTAAAGTTTTTTTTAAAAAAAGTAAATTGAGACTGACAGTTTAAGTTATTTTATCTGGTTTCTTGGAAGACGTAGGCTACAAAGAGCAGTAAAGGGAAGTTATTTTCCACTTCTACCAACATTGAGATGAGACTTTCCTTTTTTAATTTAAATTAAAGACAAATATTAAAAATGACTAATTAATGTGTAAGCAGAGGTAATTAAAATAAAGGTGGCCACCAAACACTTAAATATTGAAATAAATTGAGTTCATGCAAAAGTTGGGCAACATTAAATAATATTGCATATTTAATCAGAGCCTGATTCAAATCGATTAAATATGCCCTTGAAATTAACTATTGATCATTTTTACAGGTTAGAGGTAACTCAATTTATTTTCCTAAAGACTTGGACTAAATTTCACAACTTGAGCAGTTTTTAAAAACACTTGCTTACTTATTGATAGTAAAGTGCTCTGATGTCAGCATGCAACAGCTTAGTACAGAAAATACTTGCAGAAGTTTTCAAATAAGAGCCAGTCTTTGTGGAGCAATCAGGGTATTCATGATCCAAGGGAAAAAAAGAAGAAAGACACAATTTCATGTTTTCATTTAATCTATAGATAAGAAGATTGCCTGCTTCAGATTTCTTATATTTCATTTTCAGACAGGGTAGAATGCATTAATTTCACTTAAAATCCAATATCTAGTAGCTGAAATTATTCAGTATTCTCACCCACTCCACATTTTCATTTAATGTACAGAGTTCACTTTTTATTTAGTCTTCATGGTCAGCTTTTTTTTTTCAGGAAAATTTCTACCCTTTGACAAGATAAATCTGCCATTTTAGGACCCTCATGTGTGATTATTGAATGCACAAACTTGATATTGGCCTCATTATTAGGGACATCTTGGTTACCAACACCACAAAAAGGATCTTCAAAGTACCATGAAGTAAACTTTTTCCAAGAAAGAACACCCAAGTGGCATTGGTTGGAAGCTAAAGAGGAACTTCAGAATAAAGCTGTATGTGTCATAAGTTACTCACTAGGATAAAGTTCATTGCCTCATTCGGTGGCGCCACTGAAGCAGAGAGAAGATTTTTTAAAGAGTTTATCAATAAAACTCATATGTTCACAGACCATTTTCCTACATACAACCTTAACATCTCAATTTTTTGGATATACAGCTCTTTTACTAGGTAGTACCTACTTAAAAAGAAAATAAATTTGGTTTGGTCCTAGCAGGAATCGTTGGAGGGAAGCATTGAGCTCAAATGAGCTAAGTCACGATGTTCCCAGGTATTTAATCAAAGCCATCTCCAATATCTAGGTATGCACTGGTGCTAAAGTATCTTCTGTGATGTAAGGGACAAGTGTAGGAAGTTTTAAATTTACCCTTTTCCCTCTGAGGTTCGATAACTTTCATTCTCGAAATAAACTTACAATAGATAAGGGGGAAAAGAACACAGAGAATTTATTACATAACTGAGGCACAGCAATATGGACTCAAAGAGGCGTGTGACAGATCCACACATAAATGTGAAACGACAGAGTCTTGGGCCACTGGAAGAAGGAAATGGAGGAGGCTGTAGAAGATTGGAAAATAAGGTACATAGTGAACAAAGGCTGTGTCTTGTGATGAGGTCTCACAGGTAGCAGCTACCTAAAATTGCCTGACTAAGCCAGAACTCCAGTCTTGTACCTAAGGAAAGATGGTTCCTAGTCAGAAAGTAGAATAAGACAGAGATGCCTCCATTAAGTGTCCACTGTGCATGGATGTAAATAGATGCAGATTTCTTTGATCAAAGCCACAGCTTTTTAGATCCTTCCTTGTGACTTGAGGACTGCAGTTTGTCTGCATAATCAACCAACTCAAACTGTGTCAAGGAAACATATTGGGGCAGGATATTTTATTCTGACACACTGAGTGAGAGGGCCTGACACTGTGTTTATGGCTTTGGGTTCACAAATATGGGAGAGTCATGTGATATGAAGAAGGGCATGGGATTGTGATCAGGATGGCCAGATTCTGGACACAGCTTCTACCTGATGTATGTTGTCATAATAAACATGTTTCCAAGTTTCCATTAGTTTTTTCCCCACCTATCTGAAATACGATGGGGGTTGAAATACAATTTGAGGTACCAACATCAGTGGTTTTCATGTGCTATGCACAGCACAGCAATTTAAACCTGAAATCTCTCATGGAACTCAGAGGATAGGTGTAGTGGCAGTCTTGTAAGTCAGGGACAGTGTGGGTGGGAATGGGGCTTGGGAAGAGATGACTACCCTTCCCTTATGTGGTCTCCAATGCATCTCCAAGGGTTTCAAGGATCCACAATTTCCAGTTTGATAACCAATAGATGATCACTGATGACATCTGTATCAGTCAGGGTTTACTAGAGAAACAGATATAACACAAGACATACAACTGTATAAGAAATTACAAGATTAGCTTACAATGGCCAGCCACAAAGTTGGATGAGGAAGTGTGCAGAGGGTTTCTGTGCCCTAGAGGTTGAAGGGTCCAGCCCAAGGGTTCGTTCGAGCTTACTGCAGTGACCCATGCAAGTTCGTATCAGGTGAACGATGGGTCTATGATGGAACACTGAAGAATCTACGATGGAAGGCTGAAGAGTCTATGAGGAAGACTGAAGAGTCTCAGGCAGAAACCAAACAGTCCGTGCCAGAAGCCAGGAGATGATGTCCAAGCTGAAGGCGAAGACTGGAGCTCTTCTGAAGAAGTAGCAATCCTTCCTTCCACATATGCCTTTTATTGTATGCCGGCTGCTCCCCTGGGTTGGGTGTAGCACTCACACCATCTGCCTGCCCTCCTCTTGCACAGGGTGAGGATGTTACAAACTAGGGATCCTGGTCCCCCTGCTGAACCACTTAGTTAAAGTTCTGACCCTCTCAAATTGACACAGTGAACAATATCCTAGAATGGTAATTGCTTGTTCTCTACACCCCAGGATGTA
>RJWT010043020.1:0-12028 GCA_004365215.1 Cuniculus paca | reverse complement strand
TTAATAAGGTAATACTTTAAAATTGACATCTGGGCTATGATCAGAAATTTTTTGTTTTTTGACAAAGTATTTCTAACTCTAAAATAAATGACAATGATATATTTTTATCTCTGAAATAACAGTTGGCTGACATATGTCATTTGTTATACTTGTCATAAAATATGTATTCTTTTTATCCATTTTTATCTCCTTTACACAAATACACACACACACATGCACAATTTTTTTTTATGAGCAGAATACATTTATTGAGAGAAAAAAAGCTTCTGTCTGAGAGAGACAGAAGGGGTATGCACAAGTCTTTCATTTGTCATTCCCACAAAGAGTAAATTCCCCAAAGCGATGTGGCCTAGATTTAGAAAATAATAAATTATTGAATGTCATAGAAGTAATTGCTTGACTTTAGTAAGCTAAGAGTCAGGTTTACTCTTTAGTTTTCATCATATTAAATGACGTTATTCACTGCAAGTATAAAGTCTATTAAGAAAAAGGAGTTCTAATGTTCCCCAGGGAAGATACCAGAATGGCTATCCTGTGAAACCAGTTGCTTGCCCTCATGCAATCTTGGCAGGATTAGAGATTCCAGTTCCATATAACTGACTGTAAGATAAATCCGAGCTGTAAACCAAATGGCAGGTTCTTCTGCCATAATGAATGCTATTTGTATCATAAAATAAAACAAAGTGTGAAATATGCTCCATTGAACATCTAAAATCAAGTATGTCTTCTGTTCAAAATTATTCTGCTAAAGATGAATGGAGAAACTAAGCATAGAATAAAATTTGTTGCATAAAAGACAAAAATTACTTCATACCTACTCAGCTGATCTGTGCATTTAAATTTAATTTTTTCTGTCACATAATTATTAAAGTTACTTTTAAGCATGATGAAAAATTCCACTGAATTTTGGTCTAATTTTAGTTCAAAATGTATTTATCATTTGTAATTATTTATCTTGAATTGGAAAATATTTATCCAGCACAGGTCATTTGTAAACCTGTTCCTGAAACTATATATTAAGTTGGGATACTAAAATAAACTAGCTTATGATGAAATGGGCTGTAAAAAACAAAAACAAAACGAAACAAAATGAAACAAAACAGAACAAAACAAAACAGGCATTTCTGACCACTGTAACTGAATTAGCATGCTAAGGAAATCAAGTATGCTGATACACATTGAAAGGAGTACTATGCATTAGCAATTTTGCATAAAGGTCTTATAATCAGAATATAATTTGTTATCAAGAGGCAAAACAGAATAACAAAGAATCTATAGAATAAAGTTCTTTGTAAGCTGAACTTTCTAGATTCCTATTTTTGAAGTTTCTACACTAAATAAAAATTGAAGCCATATGTTGAAAAATGTTCATGTATCTAAAAAATAAGTTTATGACATTTCCTCATAAAACACATTTCAAAGTCCCAAGATGGAATAATTAGAGACATGTCTCCACATGGAATTCTATAAATTGTCACACCTGTTTAGTTGAAAAACAAATGAAAATATGTAGACCAAGAGAATTAAATAACTCATTAAAAGCCTTCCACTTTCCCAGCACAAATTACTTAACATAAGAAAAACATCCATAATTTACAGTCAGTCATCAAATGATTTTTAAATTCCAAAATTGACAAATCAGAAGTGGGAAATTATCGCAATTATATAAGCAACATAACTGCAGCATACAGAACATCTGTCTCCATTGAGCTGCTATGAGGGGAAGTCTGCAGTACTACAAGACCAAAAATAGTTATTACTTCTATTTCCCTTTAAAAACAAAGACAGTACTCATGAATTTCATACTATGAGCAGTGAACACATTTTGAATTAAAAAGAAACAGGTATTCATGTTGTTTACCTGGACATGGTAGCAAGAATATATATTGAATTTTCTAAGAGATGTAAATTTACTTACCTGTAAATTTAAGTATAGCATAAGTCAAGAACTTTCTAAATCATAGAAGGACTCAAAGAAGTAGATTTGGGAGAAGGAAAGGCATGGAAAGAAGTCTTTATTCTAGGAAATACATCAAATATGAACAACAGCAGAAGAAATAAAAATTTGTATGACATTTTATAATATCACTAGAAGTACTTGTTTCCAGATGATTACTGGTTTAGGGAAGTCCTGAGAGACATGTTTACAAAAGTCCACAAAACTCTGCTATGTGGAAATCCAGGCGAAAGGGTTCTGGATTTTGCACTGGCCAAATGGAAAAAATGAACGTTAAATATGAAGCTGGTATGACAAACAAGAAAAGTACCAACAATAACAATTGGTTTCTTACTATGTACCTCTTGTGTTACCAAGTACTTGGACAAGAATATTTTATTTAATTATCAAACATTTTGATGAGTTGAGAATGGTTGAAAGGATAACTCACAGTTTTCCAGATCAGGAAATTTAAATTCAGAAAACATAAATAATATTCCAAAGATCAAACTGCCAGAAAATTGTGGAGATGGTCTTGGAACTCAAATCAGACCAATTTTAATGGCAACACTGTTACACATGTTTTTGCATATTTTCTTGTTCATTCCCCACAGCAAGCAAGAAAAGTATACATCTGTTCCCAGATATTATGAAGTAAGAATAGATAACTAAACTTTGTATATAAATGCCATGAAATCCCACAACCAATTTCATGTAACATTCCAGTGTAACTATGGTCCACTGTGTAACTTTCACAAAGGGAAAATAATTCATCTTTTGAAATAGAAAGTAATTTTTAATAGTGTATGTTTGGAAAATTAAGTTGGTAGTAGTGTGTAGAGTTGTTTGGGCAGGACATGGTATAGTCATCACAACTACCCAACTCTTTTGCCCCTAAATTCACTCCCTTGACAACACTCCATTTTTATGCCTAAGTATGCACACTTGATTTTAATTTGTTCCAAATTATGATTATCCTTGAAGCATTCCTGCTTAGAGTCATCGAAAAGTTATCTATTTCAATGAGTGCAAGGAGAAAAGAGATAGAGACAGAGAGAGAAAGAGAGAGAAGGTAGAAGGAAAAAGAGAAGGAGAAGAAAGAAAGAGGGAGAGAGGAGAGATAGAGATAGAGACAGAGACAGAGCAGAGGTCATACTAACATTTGTGATTCCTTTATGATGGTATAGTTTCTTCAGATAAACTCTCTTAGAAAATTATAAAAGCTTTTTATAAAAACACACTAACAAGAGCTTGTTGAAATTTCTTGAGAGATGAACAAAACAAGGAGAGCTAGAAAGCATGAGTAAAATGAAAGACTCATAAGCAGAAATTATGTAATCTGATTAATAGAGAGAAGGAGAAAAAAAACTGAGCCAAAATGAACACTATCTCAGTCACTGGTAGGAAAGTGCTGACTCAAGTCATATATACAATGGTAGAAGAAAAAGAGAGACACATTTTGGCAGTAAAACTTTATCTTTCAATAATAGCCTGGGAAATCCAAAAGTCTTCTTATGTCCAAGAAAGACAAATTTAACAAAATCACTGCTAGACAAAGTGCAATAAATATTCAAAATATAAAATATAAATATTCAGAATGCATAAAATTAATAATATAAGTAATTGCTTATGACAAACAAGTTAAATTAATATATCAAATTCATGGATTTAGTTTTACATTAAAACAATAAGATAAGTAAATTAAATCCAAAATAAGTAGGAAGAAGAGAATAAAAACTGAGTGAAATAAAGGCAGTAGAGAAAATCAACTAAGTCAGTGTTTGGTACATTGATGATTAATGATCCTGATTAATTGCTAACGGGATTGATCAAGCAAAAAGTGTGGAAAAAAATCACAAATGAAAGAATATATGTTATGTATTATTTTTAATACTGTTAGACTGGATTCTAGTTTAGAAAGAGTGTGTAAGTATTTCTTGTACAAATGTTCACTGTAATTCATTATTGAGATCAAATGACCTGGAATATAATTATCAAAACAGTTTTGATAAAATTCAGTTACGCTAGCAGATTGCAGAGATATTCAGACTTTGCAGTTACGTTCTGAGTTGGGGACTGTGATTCTCCAAGGGGTTTACTCATTTCGTATTTATTGCTGCATCTTTAAGGTGGTGGTCACAACCTCTTATTGCTCTTTTAATATATACCCATTTTTCTATAAATCAATAATAAAAAGGCAACTTAAAAATGGCAGTGTGACTAAGATGTGAAAAACACCATGAACTCATAGAAATGCACACTGCCACTGTATCATTATTATTAGTTGACTTTCTCGTGAGCAAAAAAGGAAGTGACATCATATATCGGCTCCTAACGGATAGCATTGGGATAAAAGAATCTAAGTTTAATTCTATTTTTCCTATCCTTAAAAAGTAAAATAAGGATGAGATTGGCAATCCAATTAGCATACTTTTCATTAATAAGAAAAGTACATAGTAAATAGCTAAGTTTTTAAAAAATTTATAGATCAACAATGAAGGATATTCCAATTGGTATTTAAATATATACATCTCGATATAGTATATGGTTATATACTATATGTTTAACAAGTTTAGCTAAGTAACTTGCTTTATTAAGCATTTTATTTACTTTAGGTTTATAATCAATTCACATGCTCATTCTTCAATTAAAGCAATGTAAAATTGCATTATCATATAGAGATCTCAATTACCAGTTATTATCATTTCTTAAGTGTATAATATGTACTCTATGCTTGGTAAGCGTATAAGCTATCATGAGAAAACTTTCAGCAGAGGGCAGAAGACTGGTGTGTACTGTTTTGCCCATCACTTTACACAGGATTCCTTAGTATAGAAGGGACATCGGAAAGCTAGAGGAACTTTCAGTTCCTCATTGAGCAAAGTAGGCTGACAAAGGAAACCACTTGTGTTATTACTTGGATCCAGGGCCTGGCCTTTTAATCTTACATTGCTGGGATTATGCGTCCTTGGAAATGCAGGTCAACACCAATGCTGATAGTGACCACAGTGATCAGAAACTCGAGAAGAAAAATATTATAAAATAAAGGTTGACAATGTAGAAGTAATAACACAGTAGACTACATGAAATATTTTGCCCCATCTCTAAAAACTGCATACATTATTAAATATTTTCAATTAATTTCTGTAAATATTTGCCATAAATTATAATTTTAAGCTTCAAATTATGACAGCCTTGCAGTTAGTTATACTTACAGTTCTTATCAGCTTATATAACTAATGATACTTTTTAAATTTCACTTATGACAGCTGGAACTGCTTCAATTTTCTCCATAGCAGGGGGCTAGAACTAGGGCTGAATTGACTGAGATTAATTTTCCAGCATCTATCAAAATTGATGCTCAAAATAAGATTAAAGTTTGTTTACTAAAAAGGAAGAAAATGATATCTGATTTAGCTCCTACCAAGTTTTCCTTTCTATAACCAAAATTCTATCATTCATAAATTCTACCTACTGGTCAGGATCATAGAAACTGAAGAGTCTACTTTGCATTGAAAATTATTCTACCCTCCTTCTGAGAGAAGCCACCAACTAAATGTATTACATTTTTCTCCATTAGTGAGTTCGTTTTACCTGCCCACAATGAGCTAGTACAAATGAAGGCTGAAGAGTTTATATTTTGGCCATCACTTCTTTCTACATCAAACTTGTATTTGCAAGTAAGTGTCAGAAACTGGTCCTACACAACATGAGCATTTTAACTGTTCCTTGAACTGGATAAAATTGAAGTTTAAAATTTTGCGGTGTTTTATGAAATTATAAAATTAGACTACATAACTTTGTATTAATATACTAATCTTATATAACATTTTCAAATTTGTAGTTACGTTTAAGAATGTATTATCACAGTTTTAAATGAGATTTTAGTTCTTAATTTTGCTTTTATAATGCCTAAGATTGCAACTTGACGTCACAGGTAATTACTGCTATTTATACTGTACTGAACAATTCTTCAGGTGTCTAAAAATTCCCGAATATGTTTTATTAAGGCTCCTTAGTTTTTCCATTGGAATACAGTAGTAATATGTGTAATTTTGTGAAGTCAGTTAAATTTATACTAGATACAGGTTATGAACCTGCTTCTGGTATAGGTTTCAAAATTTTCTGTTAGAAATTTAATTCAATGGACTGGGGATTTAGCTCCACAGCACAAGCACCTGCTTGGCAAGCACAAGGTTGTGAGTTTGATCCCCCGAAAAACATACATTAGCACCTGAAATTTTTGAGAAATCAAACAATGAATATCTCAAAAACATTAATGAGATAACCAATAATTTCACCATGCCTAATTGTGAAGAACTAAATTTCTTTTAAGTCATCCAACCAGCGACAAGTTTTATAGTACCTTATAGCAAACTATTACAGTGAGCATTTTCAGTTTCTTTGGTAATTACACATGAGTAACAATCTGCTGAGATTTTAAGATTTAAATAATTACTTGCAGTTACAGAGCTACAAAAGTGCGTGTTTTATGTGCAAATATGTAAAATTGCAATCTCGTATGATGTTTAATGCTTAGTGGTTCAAAGCAACTATGACAGTTTTGCCTATACAACCATTAGAACAACATTCCATGAGATATGAAGACATATGGAAAGTAATATTCTGATGAATGTTAGCAACACTATAGTCAAGTATTGTTTAAATCTCCTTGAAGAGGTTGAAATGTAAACCTTAATCATTCTCCATTAAATTGGCTTTTCATTCACCCAAATCCACAAATTAAGTGTTTCCAATATTTCTCTAACCAGTCTTAATTTTAACTGCATGGTATATCACAGCATGATTAATTAGATAACTTGCATCTTTTTTTAACCATGTCCATGGAACCCAATGAGGAAGCGGTTCGGTGGATTAACTTCTCAAACAGCCTTCTGACTTCCCTGCTGTGCAGTGTAAACTTACTCTTCGAGTTCGGTTTAGGCGAATTTTGGAGACGATGAATACTCACCAAGGCTTTCCATGAAGTCTCTCTCCGCACACTGCCTTTCCAAGCTTGGCTGCATACAGTCAGCTCAGGTACTTTAGGGGACCTTGCTGAGTACTCTACAGCCTAGGCTGTCTTTATACTTCAGTTAGACACTAGAACAGGATCCTCTCCAGACACAACTGCGGTTCTACCTCCCTCCTCTTTGATGATTGAGGTACACCACTAACCTGGTGTTTGTTCTCTTGTACTATCATTACCAACAGTAGCCAATATTTCCTTTGTGTATGTTGTCCTTGCTCATCCTCTTTGTAAATTCCTGTGTCGAGTCTGTGACACTCCCAGTAAATAGGATTCTTTCAAAGTCCGTAAAATTTAAATCTTTCCTCTACTCTGCCAGTTTTTTTTTTCTAACTCTAAAGCAGACATATTATATAGTCCTTGTAACTCTTGCTTCAGTCTCAAGTAGTATGATTTACTACTGCAATTGTTTTTAGATTGTCTTTCCTCTGGCTTCCTCACCCACCCAACTTTTCTCATCATTGCCTCTCATTAAGCATACTAAAACCACTTATTAACACATCATTCTCTGTCTATCCTTGTCAGTATTATCAATCATTTTATACATGCAACTCTGATAGCCATTAAGATCATTTCTGTTGGATCACAAGTATCTGTTTCTCTTCATCCCTACCAAGCAACGTCACTGTCTTTCTACCAACCACATGCCTCCTTACTTTTCTCTACCAATATTCATAATTTCTATCTGCATTATCACCAAGAAATATACTTGGGCTAAACACTATAAGTTTGGGAACCTCATTCAATGACTAAAAATGTTCATATTATTATGACAATGTTCACTTTAGAATGCATGAGCTATTAAGTAGATATTGTGAATGATACGAAAATAGGCATTTCACAATGCAGCATATGCGTTTCTATGAAGCTCTTTTTCTTTACCCCAAATTCGGTTTTGAAGAATATCTGATAAAATTTTACATGTCCAGAATGAAAATTTAGCTCATTTTAAGGAGTGTAAACAATTTTTAAAACTAGTTTGCTTTGGGTAGCCATTTATCCACTGATTATTATTCTGTTTTAATGAAATTGTGGAATTTAAAAAAGAATTCTTACCTGCAAATGGTGGGTGACAGATGCATTCATAAACTGGCTTGCTCTTAATGCAACTACCATAGTTCTTGGCAGTATTTTCCAGAAAACGGAGGTTGACAATGGCAGTCACATGTCTTGTTCCAAAGTTTGCTAAGACATTTACCATGCCCAGAGCAAAATTCTGAATTTAGATGTCCTTGGCAAAAATGCTGTTTCACTGTCACATTAAGTCGAAGTCCCTGTTGACAAAGTGATGGACCATTTACTATTACTGTGATACAATAATGTGTCCCAGCATTCAGCCACAGAGGATTAACAGTGTGCATCTCTTGGAGTTTGCAACCAAAAAGTAACTATTCTTCAGCTGTGGTATTTTACAGACAGTCAATGAAAGATGTTTCAGAAACATTCATCAAATTTATCTCTGGAAATAGAGGAGATGGTTCAGAAGAAATCACAAGGACGTCTCCTAACTGAATTTGCAAAGGGCAAATCTGGGGAATAACTTGCTTGCTTGAAGTCTTCATTTCAATGTTTGCACCCCAAACCCAACAGTCTCTGGAGAAATCTGTGCAAATGTGTTCTGTAAGCATCCAGTTCACCACGTATGACGAGGGGCATGAATGCCATTCTTGCTCCAAATGCCAGTAATGTGTTTTTCTCCCCATTATACAGGAGCTGTGAAGAGCCACCAGGCTCATCATGATGACTGATCTGTTAGTCGTGTTTTCAATCAATTGTATTTTTCAGCAATTACTGGAAATGGTCTTATCTAAATATTGTTGAAAATTTACAATTAGAAGTACTCTTCAGCAATTCCTGGGAATTCCAAATGCAAGTAGCTTTGAGGATAGTGGACCTTGGCCAAGAAATTGTAGAAAGCATGTTTTAAATATTCCTTTAAACAGAAAAAAAATATGGTGTTAATGAAGTTTTTCCCAAATGACTTGATAATATAGAAAATGCTTATTTCTTGAAATCCACCAAGGGTCTGAACTACTGAGACAGTGACAACAGAAGGTAAAGATCTTCTTCAGAAGAAGGCCAGCAACAGATGTGGCCAGGTTCTGCTGGTCTGCTCTAGCCTGTATGCGATCATCCACTTTTGAAATATTCTGGTAACCAGATAACATTCCATCAGCAACTTTACCATAGTCTTTTTTTTTTCCATACCAATCTTGAAGAGAAGACAAAGTCATAGCTAAGTTTTTTTTTTTTCAAGAACAATTTCAAATTGCTTCATCTAAGCATTTCTTATGGGATCTTCTATTTCTGTTTTCTCTATGAAATAATTAGGGATTGGGGCAGACAGTGAGTTGGAATGAAAAAAAAGTCTTGTAATCTGAAAAACTACTTTGAAGATAACAATATGCAATATGTTAACCAACGTTAATTTTCTATTATTTTGTTTTGAAATTCTGTATCATAGTTTTTATTCTTTTTCGTGTGTTTTGTTTTTAAAATAAAAGAATAGTGAATGGATAGGAATTAGTTGCAATAAGCAATGAGGAAAATGGGAGAGAATTTCATTAAAGAAAACTTGAAGAATCGCTTAGGTAATTTTGAAACATTTTATGGCTTGAAGTTGCAAATCTATAGTAGCATCAACCTGCCCACACAGGTGTACTGTTTTCCCAGTAGTTTAGTTGAAAAAAGGTACAATAAAGTAAAATAGTAAATAGATTTAAGCAGAAGTCACCAATCCAATTCCCCATGCAAATGCTTCTTAGCAAATTACATCTGCATGGAAGCAAAATTAGGTCTGTGTGACATTTTTAGACTGACTGCAGATGTGAGCTTGCATTACTGCGTGGCTAATCTTGCGCTTCTCCAAATTCTCGGGGTCCCTAATTATTATGCATTTATGTTTTCAAAAAGAAAGTGACTTAATGCATTACATTTCTTCCTCATGAAAAAATTTAAACAAATTGAAATAGCAGCAGAAAACAAAAACAAAAAACTCTATGAGGTCAGTTTGCATCTGTGTGTACTGAATACAAAAGCGCTGTGTATTTTAGCAGGAACTGTAATAATAAGCATCTTGCATGAATACATTTGAATGAAGAGTTATAATTTAGACTGTAAAGGTGAGAAAAACAGTATGTGACTCAGCCTTTCATTTAGCAACTTTTAAAACCCTGGCCAAAGTAGCACACTTAGTCATTCTACTCACTTGCAAACACACACATGGCCACTACCTCTGTAAAGGTTGTATCAGGCAGTATTTTCACCCCAGCATATATTTTCATTAATATCATAAATTCTTCAACCAAGCATCCAGTAACCCCAGGGCTGTGATGAAGCTTTTCAGGAAGCTTGATTTATTACTCAGCTGCTTACAAATATATGCTTTCATTGTGCTTTTTTAATATGCATACATCTTCAGGGATAAAATGGAATGTGAGATTATGTGGAAACCTGTTTTTCTTTTTTTAGTCCACATGTTCATTGAATAGGTCTCAAAAAGTTTAATTGATTATTCTTAAACAGTACTCCTAGGACACTGAGGGTTTCTGTCGTTAAACGAAATGGATTTCTGTACATGAACTAGATTGGAAAACAATCTGCAGCACTGTCACTATATTTGTGTTTGCATCCATGTACATATGTAACCAACTAGCTAGCAACTAACATTAAATATAGTCTTCTCTTTACACACATAAAAGAATATTGGATAGTTTCTGCCTTATTCATGCTTTCTTTTCTTTCTGCCAGCATTAGAGTGTGATTTTACAGATTGTTAAAGATATTTTTCATGTTAAGTAAAAATTATTTTGTATTGCTTATACTTTTCGGCTTCCATTAAAGCTGTTCTCTATTGAAATAATGATGTTTCACTGAGATTTATACAGCTAAATTATATATGAAGAATCAACATGTGACTCATAATTGAAAATATTTTGAAGCTACAAGAGAAGAAAAGGATCCTAGAGGAGAAAGGGAAGGGAAGAGATTGGGAGAACTGTCAAAGTACATGATACGCACTTTCAGTGGTCCCAATGAAACCCGCGATGCTTTATTTTCATTAGTAGGAAAGGGACAAAAGAATTTCCCACTTCCAGTATTGATTTGTGCTCTTAAAACTTATTCTTTGGAATATTTCAGTGTCATAGAAGCTGTAGAATTTCTTACATGTTTTAGCATCTAATAAAGAGCCAATTATCTCTTCTTGATCTCATAAACAAATGATTTAAGTCTCACTAAATGAGGTGGAGGTCCATATTTTTTGAGGATCTGAATATCAGGATAAGCAAGAAAATAATGGTAGCAGTGGACAATATCCCTGACCTGTACAGAGCTGAAGATCCTTAAAGTCATATGAAGTTTAAAACATGACATTTCAATGCAATATTCTCACTTGATATGTTAATAAAAACATGCAAATTATAGTTTTGAAAGCCCAAATAGTAATACAGAATTTGAGATTTGAAGTCTAGATAGGAAATGTGTTTCTATTTGCAAGGCAATTTGTGTTAAAATTTTAAAATACCCTTTTGGAAACAAACTCAAGACAACTCATTCTTCTTAAATGTTTCAAGGAAATTAAAGGGAGGGTCAAGTCTAGTAAACAAAAGGAAAACTTGAGGATGGAATAAAGTTGCTAGAAAAAAGAAGATGAACTGAAGAATTATTCTGAGAAAGGAAAGAAACAGATGAAAGAAGAGGCACAACTGACAATGAAACCTCATGCAGTTAATATGAGTGATCATACTTGAGACCATACTCATAAGTGAAATAAACCAGACTCACATGTGTAAACATCACATCATCTCCCTAGTGTAAGAAACTGAAAGACTCAATAAGATACAAAATCCCCAATAAATATGGGGGAAAGGTTCTGAAGTCCAATGGTGCTTTTATTCTTTGATTGGATTGGTTGAAGTCTCTTTTCTACTATTTGATTGCAATATGTGAGAAGATAGGAACAGCTCTTTTGAAGAAAACAGGGGACATTAATGTAGCCATTGTTGGTTTTTTGTTGTCTGATTTGATGGCCTGTAATGCTTTCATTCTTTTGTTTTATCTGG
>RJWT010043019.1:0-12028 GCA_004365215.1 Cuniculus paca | reverse complement strand
ATACACAAATGAGACTGAGAGCTGTCAAACCAGCCATTTGATCTTCTGATACCTCATTCTAACAGTTTATTGAGAATTACTACCTGGAAAATCTAATCATCTCCTATGAGTGACATTATACTTAATTTAGCCAACTGACTTAGTGATAGCATGGTGTGAGCATTCAGTTGTCTACCCATATTTTCAGTGGATAAAAAGAATGAAGATTTGTATGTCAAATACATCACTTTACATTCATAAAGCCGTATCTTACGCTATATCATTTGGTTTATATAACACTGTATTTTCAGGTACCAAATTCTTCTCATTAATTGGAATGATATAAAATAAAGTTTTCTAAAACCAAATAAAATTCCTTGAATGTTGTTGTGCAGTTTCCAACTAAAATGTGCGCTAATTATCTTGTCACATGTGTTTCTGCTTCCACTCCTACTCTTCTCTTACTTAGAAAAGACATTCTTGCCTTAGTAAAATCAGCTCAGATTTTGAGTGGGGGCAGTTGAAACCAGCTCCATGGTGAAGAGAGCTGGATGCATAATGGGGTTTTAGAGTGTTTTGCACATCTAGAGGAGACAGAACACAACCACATATGCTATCTTAAGAAGGTCAGACTTTATTTTAGAGACAACTGGGAGCTAAAGAAAAATAAATAACTTTGTATTAATTTTAAATGTATTTGCTAAAACATATATTATTTAAATGTATACATTTTTTGACCATATGTTTGCTATATCAGTTAAAATCTTCTAAAACTCTTAAAATTGTGTAACATTTTAATTATTTTTCAATATTTATTTCTCCCTTTCTCTATTTGTTTTTAATTGAAACAAAGAAAATAGTAAATCTTTTCTCCTGCAACTTATAAGTGTTTCCAAAGCAAAATAGTTTGTTGAGGTGTATTATAACGTAAAGGAAATCACTTCCTGTCTAAATAATGTGATCAGACAACTCCAGACTTTCATCTTCATAAAACCTAGAACAGCACAGAAATTTATTATGTAATGAAGCTTAATGAGTACGGCAAAAGCTATCATACATTCTATCTTGCACTGGTAATTTGTTTTGCCAGGTGTGGTGGTAGGTAAATAAATAAAGCTTTCCTTGATTGTGCCTGCAAAACAAATGGTACAATGACTACCACTCCCCAGGTTTATTTTATTTCAAAATGAGATAATAAATTATTGAACCAACGCCAGAAAGCCTGTCAGGCTAATCTCAATACCAGACCTGGAACAATTACATGTCTCCATTGTATAGGAGCTCATATTTGGTTGATGAATTGATTTTAATCTTTTACATACTTCATTTGTATTATGTCCTTGATTAGGGCTACCTCGACAGTAATAAATTACTTCATTAAACAAGTAGCTGATTAAATAAGTACCTAGATACCAATAAACAGCTGAACATAGAAACCAAAGATGTTTGACAGAACTTGAATAAAGGTACAATTGAATGTCATTGCTTCCTTTTTCTTGGCAAATATTACCTCTTTCACGTAAACAACTGAGATTACAACACAGTCCTTTTAAGACTGAGGGAAAAAAAAAAGACTGGGGGAAATTAATGGAAGTGTCGAATGGTCAACTTATTGGCACAGCTAACAAAGGTGAGTTATTTGGATAGAATTTCCATTCCAAAACCCTCTTCTACTTTCTTCTTTAACTTAAAAAATACCCTCTCTTTTGTATTTTATCAATAAATTTGCAATTGCATTCACTGGGTTTAGATCACTGGTGTATTATTTTCTATGTTATTAATAAATAGGATGCATTAATAAGTTACTTGCTTCTTTTTGCCAACAGGGCTGTTTAGTTTTGAAGCTAAATTCTTAGTTTGGTTTCTGCCTCAGGTAGGAGGATCTTTATTACTTTTTTTTTTTTTTTTTTTTTTTTTGCGGCACCGGGGATTGAACTCACGACCTTGCGCTTGCCAGGCAAGTGGTTAGGCCGCTGAGCTAGATCCCCAGCCCTTATTACTTATTTTTATTTGCTCATTTACTTGGTCACTTAGTTCACCTACAAATATACTGACGTGGTAGTGGGGAAGGGAGAAATGGTTAATAACTCTGACCACAAAGAGCTTCCAATTTGTGAGAAAATATTAAATAATGAAACTGTAACATAATTGCAATACTATTACTAGACATAAATATTTAAACTGGGATCTTATATATAAATTTAATCTAATTTAATGGGAACTTTAGTTCCATGTCACTGAATAAAATAACATCTTGGATGTAGTTTGGTAGGAGTCAATAATCAAAATCTAAGCAAAGTATAGGGGAGGAATTTGTTTTTGATACTGGAAAAATAATAAAAAATAAGATAATTGAAGGATTTTTCTTGTCATCCTCTCACAATTGAATTTTATTCTGAAAATTATTTCAGACATTAGAGAGAGTAGTGACCTTTAAAAGATTTCTCTGTAATAGCATGATCAGTTTCCAATTTTAGAGTGATTTGAAAACCTGTTAAATGAATATTAGTTGATTAAGTCTAAGATTAAGTGATTGATAGATTTGACTACTTACTGATTCCCTTGAGTACACCTTCATTACTCTAATTAGCTAGGTCTCTACAATGGTCTCATTTCAAGGATTGTACACTCCAAGCAGCAATTTATATGTTTCAAAGGCCACTACATTAAGTATCTGAACCTGAATGATTCTGTGACATCAGAATCTATAGATTTGACTGACTTTTCATTGTCTGTCCCCACTATGATGTTCTCTCCTCACTCTTTGCCCACTGTATAATGCATGGTATAGCTGTTTCCTCTCTTATTCACTAGCTGAAATAATTCTAACTTGCTAAATTCTTTTCTACACTTGCTTCCAGCTCATTGAAGAAAAACATGAAACTTTCTATTGATCTTTAATAGTGCCTAACAATTCTACTTGATTTTTTTCTAATAGACTCTTTTTAATATTTCCTTAGTGTTCTGCTCATGAAAGTTGCCTGTTTTTGTTTACTTGAATATATCTTTATTTCATCCTTATTCTTAAAAGTTGTCTTCATCGACATAATTATAAGTTGTCTGTCATTTGATTTCAACAATAGCTCTTTCTCTGGCTCATTTCTTCTGAGCCAACTGTGTTTAACTTTTTCTACTTTAATGGTATAGTAAGTCAGTTTTCCATATCTGTGACAAAATACTTGGGGAAGAACAACTTAACAGAAGGGAGATTTATATAGGGTTATAGTTTTAGAGATTTCAGTTCGTTTTATGTTTTCTGACATCTGTGTCTTTGTGTTTTTTTCTGGACAGTTTCTTCTGAATGCTCCTTTAGTTCTCAAAGTATGACTTTGACTAATCCATTAAACTCACATGAGTTTCACGGTTTTGCTATTACTGGTGCTTTTTCAATTTCACTCTACCTTCTTTTATATGTTTTCATTTCTTACCCAATTTCTAAGTTCTTTTATTTAGTGAAACATAGGAAACATGATTATTTTAAATTCAGTGTCAAAACCTGTCTGAAGGGTCTGTTTTTACTATTATTTAATTCTACTTTTTCTTAAAGTTATTGTCCCAGGAAGTAGCTTATTTTTATCTATATAAAATACATTATTAAAAATCATAGAATAAATTTCAAACAGTATTAGAAATGGTAAAGATTGTGGGTTTCCTCAGAACTCTTACAAATCACCTTAATAGGATACTAAACTAACCATGTAAGGTCTACCTGTACCCCATTCTCACTGGCAGGGTGCTGAGCTCCCGTTTGTGTTTTTTTTCAGCATGCAAAGACTCCTTCACTTTAGCTTCCTGACCTTCTCCAGAATCGACTCGAATCGTCAGAGTAAAAGAAGTCTCAGCTCCTGGGCTCATCATTTGGGGTTTTCATCTCTTCTCAGATCATGGCTCAGTTAATTTTTTAAAACAAAATTAAAACATTTACAGTTAAAGAGAAGAGTACAATGAAACTCCAAGTATATATTCAGATTAAACCACTTTTTCTTTTTAGCTTTCTGCTTCTTCAAAATGATAGTGTTATTTTTTTCTAGCTTTCGGAGTTTTTCTCAGAGGAAAAGTTGGCCTAATGTATGTATTGAGCCTGCCATTACTGGAACTGGAAGTCCTAACAGGCCTTGCTTTTCTTGGGTTTTACAATGGCACTTCCATTGCTTAAGCTCTAACCTTTCTCGCCCCCACCCATGGCTGCTTCTCCTCGTCTTTCTAGCCTGTAAATGCTACTAGATGCCTGGGCTCATTTCTCATCCTTTTCCTTCTCTGTCAAACTTACTCTTTAAATTGTTCAGTTTCATGGCTTCAAATAGTTCCTGCATAAGTTTGTATCCAGCTCAGTTTTCTCTCTTAGCCTCCAGATTTATAAATTGACTATTCAGTATCTTTATTTAGCTGTCGGTAAACACTTTTACTTAATACGTCCCAAACTGAACTTCTCCTCTTAGACTAGTTACTTCTCCAGTGTTTCCTATCCCAGAAACTACCAACTCCATTCTTCTAGTTGAGAGGTTAAAGAACTTGTTGCCATCCTTGACTTCTCAATTTTCTCTTTAAATTCCATGTCCAAACCATCCAGAATTTTATTGGCGTTACCAAGATATACACCCAATACTCATGTCATTTCTCTGAACCATCATATAACATGATGGACCAAAATTCTAAATTGTAACACCTTTACTATTACCCCAGTTTCTACAACTGCATGTACCACCTCTCCACAGTCTTTTCTACCTTCAGCAATAAGGGTGATCATTTAAGTCAACAAAAGGCCTAATGCATGTGCCTGGCAAGTTCTAGGTCATGAGTTCCATCCCTGATACCAATAAATAAATAAATAAATAAATAAATAGCCTAATCACTTTTGTAGAACTTACAGGAATTCTGTTAAATTTTTCAAATATGTTAACTTTTTAAAACCTCCCACAACTTTATCAAGTAGTACTATTAAATGCCTTCCTGTTACAGGTGAAGAACTGAAGCAAATAGTTACCTGACATAACTTCCCAAGTTACACAACTGAATGTGACAGAGCTGGGATTTGAAACTGACAAATGGCCTTTCTACTTTAGAATAAATCTCAGAGTAAATCAGCATCACCATCCTCTTTATGCCTTAAACGGCCTGCTATATAGCCCTTTTAAAAATCCATTTCCTGTTACTGCACGCCTGGGTTACTGCGCTCCAACCAATAGTCTCCTTGTCAGTTCTTGAATTTTCTGAGTACCTCCTCATCTCCGGGTCTCATCCCTCACTGTTTCCTATGCCTGGATAGTTCTACTTCTAACACCCAGATGGGTGACTCTTTGATTTTTTTCTGTTCAAACTTTACATTATGAGATCTGACCACCCTGTTCAGAACCCCAACCCTTTCATGAATCTCAATCTCCCTTTGCAGATTAAACTCTGTCTATAGTACCAATCATCACCCATTTTATATGTTTTTAAGGATGATAGAGACGCAGTGTGGTTTGTTCATTACTCTATCTTTTGAATCTAAAACAATGTCTGGCATAAAGAGACCATTCAAATATTTGTTGAATGGATGAATACACGGATAACCTAATTACTTAGGTACTTGATAGTCCAGATACTTGGAAAGATTGAGTAGAAAATATAATAGCTTTTTAGCAACAATGTTTTGTGATGGAGTAAGTGGCAGCAGGGGCAGGTAAGAAGCACTGGGAGGAGAGAAGGTCTATCTGTGGCTTTATCCTCAGTGAAACTGTCATCATGGCTAACAGAATGCATCCCCCTGGATCTCCATTTTCTTTGCTGTAAAATTATGCATTGAAGGAAATGCTTACTTAAGGATGTAATAAATTACAAAATACGGCAGAATTGATATGGCTACAGACCCAACTGGTAGAAAAATCAAATTGGTAAGTTTTTAAAAGGTATGATGTTTGCGTACAACTCCCACTCTTGCCAGGGAATTTAAGGCAAAGTCTGAGACAGTTTTGGTCCTCACACACTTGGAGCAGTGGTGCTATTTATCTCTAGATGGTAGAAACCATGGATGCTACAGAACATCCCACAGGGCTCACTGTTCCCACCAGAGAACCATTGAACGCGAAACGTCAAATGCCAAGTTTGAAAACCCTTACTGTACAAGTGGAGCTACTCTCATTTTAGACTGAGATTAAGGGAGAAAAACATAACTAGAATGGGCCACGCTAGAAAACAGGGGTTACCAGTCTGAAAAACAAAGTCCTATTCTTGTGCAGGAACAAAGATTCCTTCAGGAGAGCAGCTAACAGGAATATCAACACAGTGGTGGGTGGCATCATATGTGAACTTGGAAGACAATGACCACAGATGGACTGGCGTTTATCTCAGTTCAGTCTCATACTGCTTTCCCTGGGGCATTTGGTGATTACGCACATCCTGGCCCAATTGTTGCTAATTGCAGTAAGGAGACCTCTCTATCACTGAGGTGAAATATCATCAAGTTTGAGAGGAAATAAATATACAAGATGCTTCATAAAAGCAATCTCTGCTTTTTTGGCACCCAACTCCATCAAACATTGATGAGGCAAGCAGGAAACCTAATGAAAATAATACAAGGAAATCTTTTCATCAACACCCATCCCTAATGTCTCAGCTATCAGGTCATTGTTTTGGCTTCTCTAAGGAGAATCTGTACCTGCAGCCAACATAGGAAACTGATTTTAAACAAGGCAAGAAGTAATTTTTACCACATGGCCCCTGTCAGTTAAGTGTTGCCAACTCTACCTCAATTAAGATGTACTGGATTTTAATGTGTTTACATTAGAGCCTAGTGACGGCAACCTTTTAGAGTTTTCAATGATAACAAGCAGCCAGCTGCCATAGGTTCGCCACCACCGTTACAGCCTTTCTCTCTCGGACACAAGCAGACACACACCCCCATTTAAACACATTAGACTTTAGAGTTTTTTCATGATGTAGCCATCTACTTTATTTTTCAAAGGAGCGTAACATTTATATGAGATCAAAAATCTTCGTGCCATTGACTAGCATAGCAGTAGAATACAGTTTTTTCTCTTTGACAGATGATCATTTTATAACATTACCTTATTTGGTACACACAGAATGTTTAGAAGAGAATAAATTTTTACTATGCCCTTTAAAATGTTTTGGTGAAGAAGAGAGACCTATGATAAGGGAAAACCCTCGGGAACATAAATGCCATCCGCGTATGTTTATTGAGGTAAGAGGAGTTGCGTGATGAGCGTGTGAAAGCAGAGATGGGATAGGGCAGGGCAGGATATCCTCTTCATCAAACATTATACATTGCTTTCCTCATCATTAACGTAGCAGAGTTACACAAATTGTCCTGACTCGAATACTTAGAGGACCATAAACTGAACCCACCCTTCCATTAGGTTCAAAGTAAAATGATTGCACAGGGAAGCCTGTAATGTCCTGTCCAGAGAACGTGGCAAGATAATGAGAATTAAAAATGGTCCGGTGGCACTGTGAATAGGGTAAAGTACTTCTGCAAGGTGCAAAGGAAACATAAATGATCCAAATGCTGGAAAAAAACATAGCTTAGTAGCAAGATTGTTTATACTAGAATAAGCTCATTCTTTCTAACTTTTGTGTTGCATTTCCTTCTGACTCTTGAGTAGAAAAGCAAAAGCAGGCAGAATATGAACAAGCATTTTACTAGTGCTTTGGTATTTGATAAGTTTTCAATAAATAATTATTTTAGAAATGTCATGCAATAAGCACTTAATATACATCAGATACTGGCTAAGAGATGCAAAACATACAAAGAAAACAAGAACAAACTTTCTAAACTCCAGGAATTTATAATGACATTAGAGGTGACAGATACACTAATTACCATATAGTTAAAAATTGGTTGGAAAATTATGATCCATGAGCTATAAATCTAACCCAGTGCATATTTTTATAAATAAAATTTTATCAGAACATTTCATTCATTTACATATTATCAATGGCTGCCTCCACATTACACCACCAAGGTTAAATAATTGCAAAAGAGGTTCCTGGATGAAAAAGTCTGAAATAGTTTACATAAAAAGTTTGCTAAACCTTAGCTTGCAATATTGTCATATACATGAAAATAAATACTTTATAAACATTAATGCATGTAATCATCATTGTCCTTTTCTATGGAGGTAAATACTATATTATCCATATTTTAAGTAAAATAATGTAGCTTAAAAGAATTTTAAATATATTTTTATTAGCACATGTATGCAGTACAGAATTATGGCATTTTTTGTGTGTGTGTGGAGTTGGTCCATGAACATAACTCATCTTAATTCTTTTTACTTCCTATCCCTCTTCTCTCCCTCCTGACATTCTCCATTTCTTGTCCTCTTCCCTTTTGGAAAAGATCTATCTCCCTGTTTCCCATTATTGTACATATCTCTTATATTTCTCTTTCTTTTATACTTTGGGTATCTTAGATAAGAAAAACCATGTGATATTTAATTTCATAGGTCTGATTAATCCACTTAAGGTTATGGCCTAAAGGTGAATTTATTTTTCTACAAATGACTCAAATTTATCCTTCTTAATAGTATTCTACTGTATAAATACTACAATTTCTTTTCCTTTTTTATTGTAAAGAGGAAAAAAACAGAAAAATCAAGAAGCAAGCAAATAAACAAAGCATCAATAACAACAAAAAACAATAGCTATATAGGATTTCAAACCAAGGTGGTAGGAATTTAACAAAGGTTGTTATATTGCATACTGTTATCTTCAAAATAGTTGCTCAGGTTACCTGATAAGGGCAACCAAAATTGATCAAACACTATAATTTCCATTTGAGCAGTTCCTTTCTCTTTTACTATATATGTTATAAATTTATTCTTTCAGTTTTTTACACTAACAAGACAATATGGTGTTTACACATGCAAGTCTGATTTATTTCACATAGTTGCATCCATTTGCTTATGAAAGCCTTGAGTTTATCATTCTTTGTGACTGAGTAGTATCCCATTGTATAAAAATACTACATCTTTTTTTATCCATTCCTCAGTTTTTGGGCATTTGGGTTGTTTCCAAGATCTTACTATTACAGATTGTGCTGCTATAAACATGGGTACATATATATCACTGTGGTATGATGTTCTCAATTCTGGGAAAATATCCAGAAGAGGAATAGCCAGGTCAAATGAAACCTCTAATCTTAGTTTTTTGAGAAATCTCCACACTGATTTCCACAGTGGTTGTACCAGTCTACACTCCCACCAACAGTAGAGAAGGGTTCCTTTTTTCCCACGGCCCTGCCAGAATTCATTATTGGCTGATTTCTTGATGTTAGCCATTCTTTCTGCAATGAGATGATATCTCAGTGTTGTTTTAATTTGCATTTCTCAAATAAACAAGGATGTTGAACATTTTTTCATACGTTTATTTGTCATTTGTGTTTCTTCACCTGAGAATTGTGTATTCATCTCAGATGGCCATTTTTGGATTGGATCTTTGAATTTGGGGGACCTGATATTTTTCAATTCTTTATACAATCTAGATAGAAGTCCTTTGTCTGAGGGACAGTTGACAAAAATTTTTTCCCAATTCGTGGATTTTCTTTTCACTCTGTTGGTGCTGGGGATCGAACTCACGACCTTGTGCTTGCCAAGCAGGCACTTATGCTACTGAGCTAAATCCCTGGCCCTTGGTGATTTCTTTTGATGTGCAAAAACTTTAATAAGATGAGATTCCAGTTGTTGATTCTTTGATGTACTTCCTGTGCAGTTTGATTTTTGTTCATGAACTCTTTGCCTACCCTCATGTCCTTGAGATTTCTACCTACTTTGTCTTCAGTAGATTACAGTGTTTCTGTCTTAATATTTAGATCTTTGGTCCACTTTGACTTTAGTTTAGTGCATGATGATAGGTGGCTGAGTGTGTTTGAAGCTGTGGCTGTATCTTCTACTCTGTTCCATTGATCCTCACATCAGTTTTTTTTTTCCAGCATCATGCTGATTTTATCACAGTAGCTTTGTAGTATAATTTCAAGTCTAGACTTTTGATGCCTCTTGCCTTGCCTTTGTTGCCCAGGATTGCCTTTGCTATTCTAGGTCTCTTATGATTCCATATGAATTTTAGGAATGGTTTCTCTAGATCTGGGAGGTATGCTAATGGTATCTTGATCAAGATCGCATTAAATCTGTATAACAGTTCTGGAAGTATGGCTATTTTCACAATGTTGACTCTTCCTACCCACGAGCAAGGGATATCTTTCCATTTTCTGAATTCCTCTTCAATTTCTGTTTTCCGAGTACTGTAATTTTCAGTGTACAAATCTTTCACTTCCTTTGTTAGGTCGATTCCTAAGTATTTCATTTATTTTGGTGTTGTTATAAAGGGTGTGGTTTCCCTAATTTCCCTTTCAGTGAATTTGTTGTTTGTGTACAGGAATGCTATTGACTTTTGAGTGCTGACTTTGTACCCAGCTATGCTGCTGAATTTACTTATTAAGTCTAAAAGTTTGTTGGTAGAGTTTTTGTGGTGTTCTATGTAGAGTATCATGTCATCTTCAAATAATGATAATTTAATTTTTTTCTTTTGTATCTTTATTGCTTTTGTTCTCTCTCTTATCTAATTGCTCTGGCTAATGCTTCCAGAACTATATTGAATAGAAAATACCACGATTTCTTTATCCATTCATCTGTTGATGAACCTGTAGGCTGCTTCCAAGAGTTAGCTATTATGAATTGTACTATAAATATGAATATGCTATCAGGGTAATACTTGATTTCAGGAATCACTTTGGGAGTATTGCATCCCTTTTAATTTCATTAAAGAGTTTCATCAGGAGTGACATTAGTTCTTCTGTAAATTTTTTGTAGAATTCAGCTGTGCATCTGTCGGGACCCGGGCATTTCTTTGTTGGTAAGATTTTGATTACATTTTCTATTTCACTGACTAATATTGGGTTGTTTAGAATTTTTAAATCTTCTTGATTCTGTTTTGACAATTCATGTGTATATAGGAATCTATCTATTACTTCTGTGTTTTCTATTGGAGTACAGTTTCTCAAAGTAGGTATTGATGATCTTCTGGATTTCCATCAAATCTATTACTATTTGCCCCTTTTATTCCTAAATGCATGAATTTGAGCCTTTTCTTTCCTCTTTTTGATAAGGTTGGCTATGAGATTATCAATATTATTGAATCTTTCAGAGAACCAACTCTTCAATTCATTTTTCTTTGCATTTTTTAAAGTTTCATTTGCATTAATTTCTGCTCTTATTTTTATAATTTGTTTCCTGATATGAGCTTTGTGTTTGATTTGTTCTTATTTTTCTAGAAGTTTGAGGTTCAACATTAGACTGTTTATTTGTGCTCATTCTGTTTTTCTGATGTGAGAATTCACCGCTATAAATTTCCCTCTTAGGATTGCTGTCATAGAGTCCCATAAGTTCTGGTATGTTATATTGCATTATAATTTAGTTGTAAATACTGTTTAATTTCTTCTTTAATTTCATTTGTGACCCACTGATTATTCAGGTGGGGGTTAATTTGCAGATGTTTATGTAGGTTCTGTGGTTTCTTTTGCCATCGATTTCCAATTTTGTTGCATAATGTTTGGATAATATGCATGGGATAGTTTCAATTCATTTACATTTATTAAGTATGTTCTATATGCTAGCATATGGTCTATTTTGGAGAATGTCCCATGTGCAGCTGAGAAGAATGTGTATTCTGATGTTATGGGATGGAATACTCTGGACATCTAAGTCCACTTGTTCACAGGTTTAATTCAATTCTAATATTTTATAGTTTAAATTTTATCTCATTGATCTGTCTGTTTGTGACGGTGGGGTATTGAAGTTGTATTAGTGCTTATTTGGTTTTTCACATCTATGAATTTTTTTTTATGTAATCAAGTGCATTGGTATTTGGTATATATGTATTTATGATTGTTATCTCTTCTTGGTGCTTTCCTTTAACAAGTATGTAATGACTTTCTTTGTCTCTTTTGATCAGTCTTGGATTGAAGTTCACATTTACAAATAGAATAGCTACCCCTGCTTTTTTCTGGGTTCCTGCGACATAGAGTATTTTTTTTTATCCTTTAACTTTCAGT
>RJWT010043018.1:0-12028 GCA_004365215.1 Cuniculus paca | reverse complement strand
ACACACCTGTAAGGAGCTGGGAAAAGCAAGGCCAAGCAAAAGAAGCAGGTGAACTTTGAAGGCACAGCAGCAGAAACCTCAGCAGACTCCATGAGGAGGCCCACAGCTGAGGGTGACCCCACAGAGGCACGGGCTAGACCCTTCTATGCCACCACATTGTGGATCGGAAGTCACTGGGTGCAGGCAGCTCTGTGGAGAGGGCATGACTTGGAGCAAGGTAGTTCTCTTTCACCAAGGGCTGTTCTCAGGGTGATCAAGCCCAGCACTTCAGTCACTAACACTCCCAGTAGCTGAGGACATGAATGCTTTAACCTGAAAGGATATCTGAGTTAAGCAACTAAGTATCCACTCCACATCCCGCCTCGTCCATTTATGGCAGTATTTTCCATTCCTAAAATAAATGCAGCAGTTGTCTGACCTACTGGGAACCGCATAACAAGGTCACTTTGACAAAACCAAAAAAAAAAAAAAAAAAAAAACCAAGCAGCAAGGAAAAAGAATACCAGGAAGAGTGCCAGAAACCGTAGGGCCACTCCCCAAACCCTGGAGCAGAAGAGATGGATTTTGAAGAGACCCAACCAGGTGTGCTAAGAACTTAGTAACTTTTCTTGTGTCTTTATTGTCTGTATTTTTAAAAAGTTTCCATTTTTATGACACATTTTCAAAATGAATTCTACTAAGGATTCAGAAGGAAAAACAAAGGACCAACTTCTTGTTCTTTCTGGGCTTGAAATGAGTGAGGGAGGCAGGAAAGTGGCAGTGAGGGAGGCCAGGAGCACAGTTAGAATGGAGCAGAGACCCTTCTTGCCCAGCCGTGGAAGTCTCAGGCATTCTAACCCTGTGGACTTCCGTCTTGTCATCATGAATTATGCCTGGCTTGCAGGGGCTTAAAGCAGCTACTTTATATTCCTAATGCTGAGATTTCTGAGACAATAGGTATAAAAGTCTTACACTTAATAAGGATGATATATTATTATGCTAATAGTTAAGATTTAGGATTATGATATGTACACCTTTGGCAATACTCTCCAACAAAGACCCAGATCAACACAAGTAATTCTTTTTGTCTTTTTTTTTTTTTTTTTGACACAGGGTTTCACTATACAGTTCAGGCTGGCCTTGCCCTCACTTTATAACCCAGGCTGTCCTTGAACTCACAGTGATCTTCCTGCCTCAGCCTCCCAAGTGCTGGGACTACAGGCGTGCCCCACCACACCCAACACAAGTAATTTTTCAGACTCTAGCAAAAACATAAAACATATCTGTCTATCAGTAAGAAAGAAAAAGATGTCTTGGAATTCAGCAATTAATCAGTATAAAGTTATGTTTGGCTACTTTAAAATTACAAAATTTAAAACTCAGTAACTCGAGGTTATAATTTTATGTTTTGTAAATTCAATTAGTAAATTTCTAGTGCACTGACATAAAACAGTTATTATTCTAAATATGCTTATTTTTATGAATTTTATGAATAAGAGGCTTGTTTTAATATAATATTAATAAGTGGAATATAGAGTTTAAAAGGTATATTTTTCAGATTTAGAGTACATTTTTTTCATTTCATTTTAATCTGAGTTTTATTCCCTAACGATGTTTGTAGGTTTTGTATGTATAACTATAAATGAAAAGGTAAATTCTTGGAGAGGTTTCACTTTCTGGGGACCAGGGTCTAAACTGTTATAGGCTCCTACCTCGAGGAGAAAATGTCAAAGGGCACTTGCCTAAGGGCCCTTAGGTACTTCCTCCCTACTGGAGCTTGTTCATTACCTCTGGAGACCTGACTCCTCCAGGACAAGGCAGACCCCCACCACCTTCTACCAGCAGAATTGAGGCAGGAGAAAAGAGCACCGCCAGCCCCCTAGACAAGCGGGTGAGACCTGTCAATCACAGAGATACAAGATACATGCGCAGAAAAATAGTTCCCAAGTCCTGCACTGGGACAATGCAGAAAATGCTATCTTCAGTCCTCCTGGGACAAGATCAAGCAGGCTTTTGATAAAATGGTTTGAGGAATGGGACTACAAGAGAGCCACCATTAACCTCTGGCCACTGTGCTCGCTCTTTCTTACTGGCTACCTCTCACCCTGCAGAGCGTGCTTCTTTTCCTACCTTTAATACATGTAAAACCTTGCCACCTTTTTTATTTTTGTCCAGTTCTTTGTTCTGGACAACAACAGCTTAGAAAAAATCTCTAGAAGGAGCCTATAGTGCCCCAGACCCAGGTAGCAGAAACTTGAATTCAACGGATAGCTTACAAGGAAGTCCAAGAAATCAAATGCTTTGGAAGAGAGATATTTTGACTGGCCAAAGAGTGTACATGTGTGTATGGGAGAGAACATCTTAAAATGTGTTTTACACAATCCCACATTGGCTTCTCTGGGCCTCCAAAGAACCTCTAAAACCACTGAGTATTGAAAACCCTTCACCTAACTACTGCCTGCTTTGCACAGGGGTGTTGTCAAAGTCAAGATAAGATTATAGTCCTAGGAGCAAATAGAAAGGATTCCAAGTACCAACAGATACGTCTCTTGTTTATAGTACTTTGTACCCATCTGGACAAGAACAAACAGTAAAATGAGTGTCTCTCAACAAGAATAGCTCAGTAGAAGCAAAGTGCCTAAGTATGCCTTCTCTGTGCCTTTGGCAGGGTAGTGCCTCAGAAGATTTTTGTTGACTAAAAGAACATGGCTTGTTATTCCAGCACATGTAGTTAATTGTACGCTCAAGCCCCAGGGAAGCTCTTGGTAATTGAGATCTACTTTTGAAAAGTCTTCCAAAAGATCATCAGGAAAATGCTAAATGCATAGTAACAGGTGATGTTTGTGGAGTGTTTCTATCAGGCAGGCAAAGTTCAAGGTTTTAAGTGTTTGGAGAAGTGAAGGAATGTCTTGAATTCCATTCAAGTCCTCCCTACAGCCACTGCCCCCGCCTGGGCTGTGGAGCACCAGCTTCTCAGGTTTTCACACTTTCCATTCGTGACCCAAGGCAAGATTTTTATAATCTAGGATAAAGAATTTACTTGAGGACATTTGTTAAATTATATAAATTTCAAGGCATAGTGCCACAGGCCTGTAACCCCAGCTCTCTGAGAGGCTGAGGTGGAAGGATTGCAAATTCAAGCTCAGCCTGGGCAATTTAACAGCTTAGAGGGACACTGTCTCAAATTTGTTAAAAGAAATAGGGAGAAGGGGAACTGGGGTTGCAGCTCAGTGCAAAGGTCCTGAGTTCAAGCTCCAGTACGACCAAAAAAAAAAAATTCCCTGCCTCAAAAAATTTTAAAAATACAAAATGACTTGGAGACAGCTCAGTGCAAAGATCCTGGGTTCAATCTCCATTACCACCAAGAAATGCAAATTCCCAGGGTCTGCCCTCAGACTCAGGTACACCAGGTCTATGGTGAAGACCGGCAATTAGCCTCCCCCGCCTCCAGAAAAACAGAGGATTCTAACATCAGAAAGAACTGCTCTATTTTTGAAAAGAATATTCCTTTGAGCCTTGACTACACAGAAAGAATTTGTGTTTGGCTTTCACAGAAGCTTCAACAAATCCTCTTATCCCTCCTTGGCATAGAGCAGGCCTCTCTGGAGGTTGGAATCTGCAGTTTACTGTGTGTGGCTCCACCATTTTCTCACTGGCTGGGCCAGGGGCCTAGCAAAAGCCACAGCATAGAGAGGGAGTCTGCAGCATCCTGCGCCCAGCCTTTACTCTGTCTGCAAGGGGGCTGGAGAGACAGTGCGACTTGACTGTATCCAGCCCAGCACAATGATGAGACTGAGGCCTGGTTTCCATCCCCCACAGGGTGCCAACAGCTCGCTGTGGGCAGTCACATCCTCCCGACTCCTTCAGAGGATGCCAGTTATCTGCTAGACTTCCTTTGTTTGCCAGAGCTCTGTCTTGGCATCTCTGCCAAGGCCATGTTTGGGCTGAGTCCATCGGTCTGGCCTCTGCATATCTCTGGGAAGCTATTTTAAGAGAAATATGGTGGAGGAGGCAAAATGGAAGCCAGAGCTCTTATCTGGTTGAACACAAGACCTACAAAGAAAAGAGGTTCCAGGGACCAGGTGTTGATTAGATCAGTGACCTGCATCGTCTCAAGACTGCCAGGAACTCTTCAACTTCATTAGAAATCAGACAGCCAGCAAGAGCAAGGACTGGTCAGCCTTCTTGAAAATCCTGTTTGGTTCTTTTCTATACAGCTGAAATAAGGAGGGAGGGAGTACAATGTACAGTGTAATCTGTTTTGCCTCTGTTTGGGCTTCACAATGGAGCTGAAACTTATAGACCACAACACTCACTGACATTGAGTATGTCTTAGTTCATGTTCCGTTGGTGTAACTAAATGCCACAAGCTGAGTAATTTATAAAGGTTTATTCACCTTATTGTTCAAGAGCCTCCTGGTCAAGGTCAAGTGGCTGGGTCTGATGAGGCTCTCCTCTCTGATGGGAACAATGCAGAGTACTGAGATGGGATAGGACTTCATGTAGCCAAAGAGGCACATACAAGAGACTGAACCAAACTGATTTTAGCATGGGTGCTGCTGAAGTGAGCACCAAACTGATTTTATAAGTCATTAACCCAGATTAATCCATGAACAAATGAATTTGTTTTTGAGAGTAGAGCCTTTATGATCTAATTCTTTCTAAAGAGGCCTACCTGGTCCCACCTCTAAATGCCAGTGGGGATTATATTCGAGTTTTGGTAGAGACATTCAAACTATAACAGAATGGCTACAATGAATGTGGCTATACCAAATCAGGTGTGCAAATTACTGATTCTGTTTGATGTTTCTGATTTCACATCTATTTAGGAAAGTCTTGCAAATCATTTTAGGTACAATTCAAATTCTTCTTCTCTAAGATTCCTCTTCTTGACTTCCAGAGAATCCTTCAGCTAACAGTGATGGTTTGCATTAGGTGATTTGACCAAATGTTTGACATGTGGTGACATCTTCCCAATCTCTTTCAGAGAGGTGGAAGAAAGTTTTTCTCAACTTTACATTTTTTATGCCACCTAGACTAGATGCTTACATATTGTAGGTGCTCAATAAATGTTGCATAAATCATAACTTTGCATTGAGGAAAATAACCTCAATTGTGTGGTTATTATAATCTCCAGCATGTATTTACTGGAAGAAAGATAAGTGAAAAAAGAATCGCCAGATTGTTTATTTGGAGTCTTTGTAATCTCTTACTATGGGAAACATCCACTGAAACAATAGTCTGGTTTAACAGTATGAACTTTGACTCTGTGACACCTTTTTTTTTTTTTGTATTTTTGAGGCAGGGTCTCACTATGCAGTTCAGGATGGTCTTGAACTCACTTTGTAGCCCAGGCTGGCCTCAAACTCTCAGTGATCCTACTGCCTCAGCCTCTTAAGTGCTGGGATTACAGGCATGTGCCACCATGGCTGGCTAGCTGATCATTCTTAAAGCCATCCTGAATTTGTTTTACTTCAAAAGAGCAGGATGCTGAGCATTGAACTATGAAACATCCTTTTAGAGAAGATTTCTCAGCACTAAATAAAAGAGTGACTTCTTAACACTGCAAAAGAGGTCCAGCTGTTAGTTTTTGCTTGGGACAAGCCCTGAGCTGTCTCCAAGTGGGGATGGTAGGATAAGATAAACATGACGCATGATGTCACTGAAATGGCCTTATTTTCATCAGAAGCTAAATTCAAATACCCTCAAGAGGAAGAGTTGCTTTGCTTCACTTTGAATCACTTTGCTG
Organism: Cuniculus paca; assembly: GCA_004365215.1. Taxonomy (NCBI): domain Eukaryota; kingdom Metazoa; phylum Chordata; class Mammalia; order Rodentia; family Cuniculidae; genus Cuniculus; species Cuniculus paca. The sequence continues at coordinate 6,300 of RJWT010043018.1, read as the reverse complement.
TGAATTAATTTGCTTTCTTAAGTTAATTTTGCCTCTGTAGGTGACAGAATTTTCCAACAGACTGCAAGTTCAGTGGAGAGAGGCTTGGAAACCGAAGTGATCAGCACTGCTCGCATAGCAGCTGATTTGCAAGCCGCGCCCTGCTTCCTGCACGGTATGTTGGCTGGCGTGGCATCCCAAAGTTTGTGAGGTCCTGGATTCAAAGACAAGGAGCCAGAGGTTGTGCTTCACTCTCAGTAGAGTCAATGGATCCAGAACCAAAGCAGCACTTCCGTTGGACAGCAAGACAGTGGTCAGCTCTCTAATGAGAAGCTCCCGGAAGAGCCCTTTAGAGAGCCTTCACAGCATCTCCCTCCCAGTTTCGTTCCCATACATGCATACAGAGACATAGGTCAAGTCCACTTCTCTCCCAAACCCAAAGTGATCCTTGAACACAGCCTGGAACTTTGGAGAGCCAATCTAGACTTCATTGATTCTGCCACATTAAAGGTCCTGGGGGCCACAGATCCCAGTGAAATTGAGGCAGATTGGTCACATCATTCAGAAGCAGAGATGATTCTTGATTAAAAACTGCCTTTTTTAGGTGGACAATAGGTAAATTAGGTGGGATCTGGAACCAGACCCTCTGGGTTCAATTCTGGAAGCTTGCATTCCTGTGACTCTGCTTCCTGGTGCTTTGGAATCTTCCTCTTCACTCTTATAACATTTGCATATAAATCTCAGCCTCACCAGCTACACTGGTGTATGTCTGTAATCCAGACTCCTTGGAAGTCTAAGGCAGGAGGATCACAAGTTCAGGGCCAGCCTGACTAACTTAGTGAGATCCTGTCTCAAAATTAAAAAATAATTTTTTTTCCAAGAGCTGGTGTTGTAGCTCAGTGGTAGAGCACTTGCCTAGCATGCATGAGAACCTGGATTCAATCTCAGTACTACAAGAAAGAAAGACATGGAAAGAAGGAAGGAAGGAAGGAAAACCACCAATAAAACAAAAAAACCAAGAAAGAAGGAAACAAGGAAGGGGCCAAATAAAAAATAACAAGAGAAAGAAAGAAAGAAAGAAAGAAAGAAAGAAAGAAATAAAGAAAGAAAGAAAGAAAGAAAGATGCCATTAAACAACTGACCCTGAAAACTGCAAGGTGTTCCCTGTGGCCAGGCACTAGGAGTGTCTTGGTGAGAGATGAGACAGGAAGACTACACAGAGGCCACAGCATAGGCACTGTCCCTTCAGGGAATGGCAAGATTGGACTCGTGCTTTTACCTTCTTTGGAGCAGCAGTCTGGAGAAGTGATTGGAAGCAAGGCTCCAAGCCACGGGGGGTGACGACTAGACTAAGGCAGTAAAGGTGAAAAAGGGGAGAGGATATGAGAGACATTATAGAGTAAGAGTTGGAAGTCAGTCATCAAATTTTGATAGAGGAAAAAACGGAGGTCAGAGTGATTTTCAACTTGGCTATTGTGGAAAATAGGGGTATGGCTCACTTAAAAGGGAAACACAGGAAGGAATATAATAATGTGATGGACTTGATAACAGCCTCTCAGTTATTTTTCTTGGCTCTGGGCCATTACAGATGATTTATCAGGCCTCACCTTCTGATTTCAGGATGATTTCCTTTCATTTGCTTTTCTGGTGAGTGGCTCAGTTAACAATTAACTATAAGAGGGAAAACACAACATGCAAGCTCCATTTTCCGAATGGTTACCCCACAGTGAAGCACAAAGCAACACACTTGTCAAGTGGAAGACACATGCGCATGCTCTCTGCACTCGGCCTGTGTAATTCGTCTTTGGACACATGTCGTGGCCTAATTAGTACTTACTTTATTTCTATAGTTAGGTAGTGGGGCTCAGTAGGACTTCGCTGAAATAACGACTACCTTGTCTGTAAGCCCAGACTGTAGCTGTGGGTACCAGATACCTACAGTACAGATCTAGGAACTCAGGGACACGTGCACACAGGTTGATAAGTCTCTGCCAAACATCTGGTGGGCATTTTAGGTGGGGCTCTCATAAGGCCTCTACTAACCTTTATGAAAGGCAAGAATATCTATGATAGAGGGATATGGCCCACAGGGAACATGGTTTAGCCAGTGGTCAGTATGTTTGGTGAATACAACCCAGGGTTAAGCACACAGCCTGGGAGAGGGAATGTGAGCTAGATTTTAGCCTCCACTGCTCCCCTCAAGTGTTCCCTCTTGTTTGGAGTAACTGAGCCACAGTGTGAGGCAACCCCGGTGCCTCAGATCACAACCCTTAACCCATCTGAAGGGAAATCATGGGATGGCCCAGAATTAAGAGCCTATCTTTGGAGATTGCAAAATCTTTCCTAGCAAAGAACAATGTAAAGAGCACTGAATACTCACTATGTGCACTTGGGGGGAATGTGCAAGTATTTATTGAACAAATGATAAACAAATGAAAGAATCTGTCTCTATGCATAATATTATAGGAGACTCAGATGGGACTGAGTCTCAGGTGGGTAGTGAGGCTCTCTCAAGCTCCAGTAGAAGGAAAAGTTCTGTTTCCCAAGAGTTCCAAAGTTCTAAGTCTTCATTGCATTGGATCATGTGACTGCCCATGAGCCAATGGCTGTGGTCAAAAAAAGAACTACTCCAGATAATTTCTCAGGCTTGTCAGAACTCCCTGTGGTAAACAGATTTAAAATGGCTGCCATTGGTTCTTATCTCCTGGTCTTCGTGCCTGTGTGTTCTCCTTTTGAGTGTAGGCTCAACTTTGGATGAATAGAATATAGCAAAAGAGATAGTATGTCAGTTTCAAAGTTTAATTACAAAAAGACTGTGACTTCTGTTTTGCTCACACTCTCTTTCACACCCTCCGAGACCCCTTTCTGAAGGAAACTACCTACCATGTTGGGAATCACACTTTGGAGAGGCCCACATGTTGAGGAGTTGATAGCTCTATTTAAAACCTAGCAAGAACTGAAGCTTGCCAACAGCAATATGAGTGAATATAGAATAGATCTAGCCCCAGTTGAGCCTTGAGAGAATTATGGCCCTGGCTGCCACCTTGTCTTCGGTCTCAAAGATCTTGTGGGAAAAAAATTACATAGCAAAGCCTGACTCACAGAATTCTAATCTACAAAAGTTGTGAGAGAAAATTTGTTATTTTAAGCCACTAAATATTAGTTTGTTGTACATAATATGAGATGTGACAAGAAATACAGTAAATGTTTAAAATTTTGTTAAATTATATTATAGTAAAAGACATGTCACTGTTAATCCCCCCTCAAAATACTCCTCTCCAATTTGAACAAATATATCCCAACATTCTTGCCACTGAAGTCCTTTGGAAGTCCTATTTTATGATTTTAGTTGTGCTATCTTAGTTACCTCCATGTCCCAAATTAATTCAAAATGTTTACCTTTCATAGTCATGTTGACTTTAGGCATGAGCTAGAAATCATACAGTACTAGATTCAGTGAATAAGGTGGATGACCACATACTGTAATGTTTTTATTTGATGGAAATTGCCATAAAGGGTTGATCAGTGAGATGTGATCAAAATATTCAATTAAATACTTGTTTTAAATTAAAAACTTTAAAATTTAATTTTAAATTAAATATTATAAAATTTAATTTTGAATTGTTTAAGTTAAAAAACGTATTACAGTAAAAGATATATTGTTGTCAATCTCTTTTAGAGTAGTATTCCTGCTTGCTTAGAACACACGTACTCCATCATTCTTGGCAATGTATCTTTTACTGTAAAAAGTTTTTCTTTAAATTTAAATATTTACTGTAGTTTTTGACCACTCCTGTAGATAACCAGTACAATCCCCAACCACTCCACTATTTAGAAGGAATTAGGCTGGGGACCTCCTCACCAAACACCATGGTCTGAGAATAAGGGAAGCAGGCCCCAAAGGAATTCTGGTCCTCAAAATCACATTCATACCACATCCAATTTAGTTCCTCTTGACTGAATGTATATGTTCCAAAATTATAAAACAAAAATATTCTTCTGACAACTTAGCCACAAAGGGAAAAAAAACTTTCATACAAATGCATTAGCCACAGATTTGTACTGACCCGTCTTACGAGAAACTTTGCAAAACTATGTAGTATGGTTATTGAGGGGTGGAGACACAGTGCTGACTGTGGTTTTTATCTTCAGTTCATCTTGTCAGAGGGGAATTGCTTGGACCAAATTCAAGAGGAACTTTTCTGTTGCTTTAGAGCTGGCTGCTTTGGAATTTTAGTTTCCATTATTATAGAAACCTTGAAGTTCTGCCTGTTGCTAACAATACTTTCTTTCCTTTTCTCAATAAATAAGAAATTATATAGTCTAAGAAGAAGCTGAAATATCCAGTATTGTGCATTTGCACTTCAATTTTGAAATCTGATATTGCGATCTTGATTAAAATTTTTCTTCCAAAATGTCCCTGAAGCAGTAGAATGAAAAAAAAAGAGTAGATTTTGAATTGCTTCAGTTGCTCCAGGATGTGCAATATAGTGTACTGAATTCTCATTTGGTTCACTTTGGTATCTCCATTTACCGTGCTTGGCTCTTGATAAATACAATGGGAAAAATACACTGCTGTAAAGTATTTGGTCACTAGAAAAAGTAAAAGTTCAATTAAGTATTAAGGAGACTTTGGCTTAGTAACAATAATCTACTAGAACCCAAGTTTTTTCAAATGAATCATGAAAGTCACAAATTAGAGAGAAGTTAGGAAGTAAGTTGAAAGCCGAGAGAATTGAATGCCATGGGCACTATCTCTTAGGACCATAGAAAGTGCATGCTGGTTTATGCAGCTACTATGTAGTGCCGCATTTGCTTGACATTACATAGTAAGCAGTTGATTAATTGAGTTTGGGGATAGTTTGCTCTAGTGAGATGCTGAGAGCAACATTGAGGGATTCAGTTAATGTTCGTTTTAAGATCAATAGCTGCTCGATAGGCTACTGACTACCTGCAATCTTTCCATTAACATCGAGACCACACTTACTGAAAATATTTCTTTCCAATCAACTGGGCACCTTTTTGAAGATCTGCTTACTCATAACTGAGGCTAAAAAAAAATTCTGTCTTGTTTCTTGCCCCAAATTTGAGTCCTGAAGTCTGAGGGCAGGGTGAAAATCTAATGGGATCTCTGAAGGGCCATCTCGGAAGGTTCTACTGAGCTCCATGTTGCAAAGAGCCTTATTTGCATTGCTTTGTATATTTCCCCCCCAAAACTTCAAAAGCTAAAAAAAAGAAAACATGTTTTCTTAATTTGCATTGGCCTGCATTTTCCTAGACAATCAGTATCTCATTAATGCCAGTAGGATAGTACTTATTTAGCTCTAACTCACCCACTCCAAGCAATTTTTTGTTTGCTTGTTTGTTTGTTTGTTTGTTTTCTCTTTAAATCTGATGCCTTCAAATCCTCCCAAGTAGCTGAGGAAGCTTCTGGGTGTATCACCTAAGTGTTGGAATGCGGCTATCAACAGAGTACCATTCCCTTCTGTGTGTAATATGGTACCTGCCAGGGCCCTCTCTCTTGCTTTGGAGACACTGCCTCAGTGCAGACAAGGGATGACCCACCTGGCTTTAACCCCTACCATGTCTCAGAGCTGTCCTGGCCTCTGACTCATGCTCCAGCAGTGCCCTCACCAATATGTTACTATGTGGGGCTATACCACCTGCTTCATCAAACTTTTACCTGATTAGGAGAAAGGCTTCTGGCTTTTGTACTTTCCCCACTTCATCCCTCCACATGGTCTGGGAGATTCAGTAAAAAAGCATAGTCCAAAAGCAATAATTGAGCTCACTCTGATACTGACCTCCCTTCCTGCAACTGTATTGGTGCAAAGAACTATTAGTGTAAGTCTTGGCAGCCCCACCAGCCATAAGGTATGTCTGAAAACTTAGCACATATAGTTTGAGCATCAAACTGAGACAACCCAGTTCTCACATCGAGATAATCACAGCTATTTTTTTTTAATCAAGCTGGCACCATGCATTCATGGAGGTTGAAGCAGGAAGATCACAAGTACAAGCCCTGCCTGGCAAATTAGTGAGACCCTGTCCCCTAAATAAAAAATTAAAAAGGGCTGGAGTTGTAGCTCAGTGCAAAGGCCAAAGTTCAATTCCCAATGTTTGTGTTGGGGATGGGGGATTAGAGCCGAACTCACAATGTGAAACGTAATATTGTTTGATTGCACTCAAAACAACACTGTATTCCTACTAATAAAAGAAATTTCATGGCCAGGCATGGCAGCACATGCCTATAATCCCAGCACTAGGGAGGCTGAAGCAGGAGGATTCTTAGGAGTTCAAGGCCAGCCTACAGTACAAAGT
>RJWT010043017.1:0-12034 GCA_004365215.1 Cuniculus paca | reverse complement strand
CCCGGTGCCGCAAAAAAAAAAAAAAAAAAGAAAAAAAAATCATAAAAAGCCAGGCGTGGTGGCTCACGCCTGTAATCCCAGCACTCAGGAGGCTGAGACAGGCGAATCGTTGTGAGTTCGAGACCAGCCTGGGCTACATGTGAGCACAAGGCCAGCCTGAACAGCATAGTGAGACCGTGTCTCAAAAACAGGGCTGGGGATCTAGCTCAGCGGTCTAAGCGCCTGTCCGGCAAGCGCAAGGTCATGAGTTCAATCCCCAGTGCCGCAAAAAAGAAAAAAAAGAAAAATGGGACACCAAAATAGTATTGTCTTCCGAAGTTTGCTAGGGATGCAACGAGACTCTGCAAATGACTGGCCCATCATGCAGAGGATCGTGGCACTTGTGCTGGTCTGAAGTAAGGCTCTTTCTGAATGAGTCATATGGTTTCTTCTGCAGCTTTCAGCAAGTGTAGGCTGATCTTTGAGGTGTCCAGACCTGGAGACTGAGGAACTCCTAAGCCAAGACTACAGGGACAGCAGCCTCCCCAGGAAGGGTTACTGTAGCCTTTCTGATGTCCCCAGTGTAGATACTCAGTCACGCTGTCAGCTCATACTGGCCACAGGGGCTGGGTGCTCCTGCCATCAGGGCTGGCCTTGTCTCACTCAGTTGCAAAGTCCCGGCCAGTAGAAGTAGATGATGTTCAGTATACAGGTTAACATGTCTTCTGCACATATCCTGGCTCAGGCTGTCTTCTAAGCACACTACGTATTACTGATTCTCACAACAAGCTTCAAGGTGGATATTAACTATTTTTAAAAATAAAGAAACTGGGGCCGGGGTTTTAGCTCAGTGGCATAGTGCCTGCCTGGCAAGTGTAAGATTCTGAGTCCGATTCCCAGTACCCAAACAAAACAAGATAAAATAGGCAGAGTAATTTACCTGAGGTTATACAGCTAGTAAGCAGTGATGGGGCTGAGATTTGAACCCAGCCTACCTGGCTCTAGAACCTACACTTACAACTCCTACATTACACACACTACCCTACTGGCCCTGTCCATCCATTTTGTCATATTGGCCAGAACCAATCCTCCCTATGGCTCTCCCATCCTTTCCTGTCCCCTGTTTCTTTCAGCTAAGCCTGGGCCCAATGCAGCCCAAAGGATGTGGATTCTCCCCCACTTGCCTCAGCCATCTGCTTTGCCCTTTGCTAAAATAATGCTGCGACTGCCACCACCACAGCCAAAGCCATCATGGGATCCCTTGCTTATTTCAAGTCCTCCTAAAGCTTGTTGAGTTCTTAACTTATTAAAGATAAGCACATGGAAATAGGGAGCAAATCTCTTTATTTATGACATAATCTCCAGCCCAGAAAAGCAGCAGGAACAGTGTTGCCTATATTAGGGAACCAATAGGAAAAAAAATCAATTAGATCCGCCAGAGCATTTCACTATTAACTTTCTTCTGATGTTTCTCTCAAGGCTGGCTGTGGGGGTCTCCACCAGCAGCCATGCTGCAGGAGGAAGCAGAGCTTTGAAGGAATCGAGGAGGAACCACATAAGGAAGGCAGCAGGCCAGGCTCCTGACACACAAGGAGTATCTCTGACTATGGCGCCCTTCCCCACCATCTAGACCTTAGCCAGAAAGCCCTTATGTTGATTGGGCCTTCTTGTTTCTTGCTGGTGTCTTCAGACGGTGATGGTGGTGGCGGGGGAGTTATCTGGTTACCATTTGCTTCTCGAAGATTTGAACCCCAAGTCTGACTGATGATTTTTTGTACTGGATTCATTGAGGACAGGATCCTCTTTTTCCTGCAGCAACAGTGCTCTGCAGGGGCTCTTGTTGACTGATGTTTAGTGGAACCTTCTTCTGCCTCAGACAGTCAGCCGCCCCCAAGGTCCTCATGTCCATCTGCTGGCCTCTAGGTGCAACTCCCAAGCTGTCTCCTAAACAGGGCTCACCCTTACCTCTGAGCACCTCCAGTGAGGAGAACACCTAGCTCCCTTGATAACACCAGATGTTATCTCAAAGGCAAGGGACCATGGCATGTTCACTAGTTTTTCCTAGTCAGCATATAGCAGGTGCTCAATAAATATTCACTGAATCAATCCATTGGTTGAATTCACACTTTATGCCAAGGCTGAGAAGGTTAGATGTTTTATTACCTGAAATAGGACCCTGCTGCTCCTCCCTTGAACCAGAAGATAGCCCAGAAAAACCTCCCAATTTTATTTTGTTCAGTCTTGCTTTTTTAGCCAGAAGCAGCAGCTCTGAGAAATAAGTGCTATAATTCCCACTTAACAGAGAAGGAAACCAACTCCGGGAAGAGATGAAACTTCTCTAGGCTTCTGCGTGAATCAGATATTCTATGTCCATCAACTTTTAGTCATGGGAACATCTAACCCTAACCTTTTTCTATTCCAGCAGCACCGGTTCCTTCTCAGTCCCATGGAAGTGGAGATCAGAATCACACTCTCCATGCAAACTTCTCTCAGTGCAGCAGTGGCCACCAGCTTCTTGCACATTGTTGGTTCAAAATGAATATTAAACACCCAACCTCACAGAGGCCAGCCCTTCAGGGCAGGCAATGAACCAGCCCTCCTCATGCCTGTTCATTATTATAATTAATATTGAGCCAGGGTTGGTGGTGACCTTGCCCTCACTAGGTATTTGGGCTATTTTAGAAGCTTATTCAGATCAGTGACAGACAGCTCCAAATAGATAAACTCTCCGCCATCCAGACGAATCAATTGCAACACTGCCGTCACAACAAGCCCAAGAAATCAATCTGATTTCAGGCGACATGGTAACTCAGTGCTGGGCAAGCTGGTTTTAATTTCCTCAAAGCCGAGACCCAGCTTCCTGTGTTCACTGGAGCGCCCTTCTTTCCCCAGCTGGAGCTTCACGCCCAGGTGCCCAGGGCCCTGGGAAGGCTGAGGCCAAGGGGGCAGCCGCACGGAGGGCGGGGTGACCCAGAGGCAGTGTGACTTTGAGGAAGGTCCTTGAACTCCCAAACCCAGAAGGAGCTGACTCAGGTCCACTGATGGGTCCTTGTTTTGCTGGCTTCAGCTCTGATTTTCTGCTTCCCTTTGCAAAAACCAAGCCTGGAGGCCCTTCTGGGCTGCCTCCCAAATCAGAGCGCTTCAAAGGTAGGCTGCTACCTCAGGCACTAGGACGACTGCCCTTATTGGTCTTGGAGACAGTTTGTCTACCAGGGCAGCAAAAAAACCTCACCATGACAGACTCTATTAGGTGTTTACTTTGTGCCTAGACTCTGTGCTAAGCACTTTATACCATCTGCTTTTTAACCCCCACAACAGCCAAAGGAGATTTTTTGGGGGGAAGTACTGGGACTCAAACTCAGGACCTCATGCTTGCCAGGCAGTCGCTGCACCACTGAGCTAAATCCCCGGCCCCCAAGGAGATACTGTAGATAGCAATTATCCACCTTTTGCTGGGGAGGAAAACAAAGCTCAGAGAAGTTGAGTAACTTGTCCTGAATCACAAAGCTTGTTGAGTGGGAAAGCCTAGATTTGAGCCCATGCCTATTAGACTCCTATGCCTAAGCCTAAAGCACCACACTCTGCTACAGATGACATCGGAGGCGCCCTCAGTCTCCACTTGCTGGATCAATGAAGCCAGTGCTTTTCCTCCAGGCTGCCAGGAAGGCGAAGCTCTTCTCATGAATTCTCATAATCAGCAATTATTCCTTGAACTTTCACCCCACCGCTTCAGGTACCGAGTTGACAGTGTGGTGGCAGTAAGAGGGTCAGGAGGCTGAGCAGGCTTCCTTCCTGCTCTGCAGCGCAGCGACTCGAGGGCGCCATTGCTGTAGCCACACAGTGAGGAGTGGGGGTTGGAATAGGCTGCAGCACACTGGGAGGTGTGGCTTTGAAGTCAGCACATCTGGGTCCAAATTGTGGCCTCATCACCTATTAGTTGAACAATCCTGAGCAAATGTCTTAACCTCTTGGGACTTCCCTTATCCTGCTTATCTGATGGGGACAGTATTATCCAAACCACAGGTTGCTAGGATTCAAATGAACACTGCAGGTTGGGTGCCTGGCAAGGAGCAGGCGTGTAGTCTGTGTTGGAGTTCTTTCGGGCTCTCTTGCCTCTGCTTTTTCTGGAAGCCCATGCCTTGAGCACCCAGTTCCAAATGGCCAAGGTCAGGGCTTTCCATATATGTTTTGGCTAAGTAACTCTTTCATAGGGTACACCTTATGAGGAAGGAAAGTTCAAGAGAGTTGGTCAGATGGTGACTGGACAGGAAACCCTCCTTCCCGGTCCCCCTCTCACCTCCAGCTCTCAGGCGCTTTCACAGATGGACCCCAGGGATTTCCTGGCTCCAGTACAACCTTTCAGCCACCAGCCACCTCCAGCCTGCTCTGGATTTAGCACATGACAATTTAGACGCTAGCAGGTGTAGCTGCCTGTGGTCACATGGATGCCACATGTCCATCTGCTCTGGAGTGGGGGTGGGCATTGCAGCTGGGGAGACGTAGATCTGGGGGCCAGGTGGTCCTGGCTTATGAACTGGGTCTCTGTCCATCCTGGGGAACACTCACAGGACTGGGTTGGCCCTCATGGGAGGTAAATGCGTGCTGAGCAGGATCAGCACCTCTCTCTCTCTCCTCTCCAGGAGCTGCAAGGATCTCCAGATACTGAAGTTCAGTGGTGGAGACCGACATAACGTCACAAAACCAGAAAGTGACAGATGCAGACTCAGGTCAGGATGGCTTCAGAGGGCTGGGACTGCCCTCTGCTCTTTCCCTGATTCTGCAGAAAATTATCTATGGGTCCTTTAATCAAAGGCAGAAATTCAAAATGAAGCGGGAGGGAGTGGGCTTAGCTACTGGGAGGGACTTCCTGACTTATTAGGCGTCTCTGGGGGAGGTTATTAAGAGAGGCAGTGTGCCCTGGCTCTGGAGACGTTTCTGGTGGGGTCTCAGTTGAGTTTCTATTTTCTAAAAGCTACAGAGTGACAAATTGACCTCTGATGTGTGTGGCTTTGTCATTTGTGACCTTTTTTTTTTTTTGAGTAGGTAAGATTTACACATGCTTCCAAAAAATAAGAGTGGGAAAGGTTGCTTAGTGACGTCTCTCTAGAACCCCCTGTCCTCCCCAGCCACAAAGAATATTATCCTTTTCTAGTCTAGACCTGGACAAGAAAATCCAGGCACACGGTCTTTTTCCTTAGTCCTATTTTTAATACACAAGATGTAGCATTCCCTGCACACTCTTCTGTGCTTTGCTTTTGTCACCTGACAATATATCTTGGAGATTACTCTGAATCAGTACATAAAGAGCTGCCTTACTCTTAGGTGCTTTTTTTTTTTTTCTCTCTTTTTCTTTCTTTCTTTCTTTTTTTTTTTTTTTTTTTTTTTTTTTTTTTTTTTTTTTTTTTTTTTTTTTTTTTTTATGGTCACAGGTTTCTCAGGAGCTCAGAAGTAATCACATCTGGTTTGATTAGCTTCACATTTTCATTTACGACATCCCCGCCCAGAGAGGGCAGGAAACCTCTCCAAGGTCACGCAGCAAGGACTCAGGGACCTGCGTCGGGCTTCTCCCCCTCCTCTGCCTCTAGCTCCAGTCCCCAGCCACCTCCACGCTGAGCGCTGCCCAGGCGCCCAAAGGCGGAGAGGGGGGGCGTCTCTAATTGAGATGCTCTGGACGCCGTTTGCTCGCTCTGCGAACCTGACCGGGTTCGCGGGAGCAGGGGGCGGGCGAGGCGGCCGGCGCGGGGCGGAGGGCGGCGGCGCGGGCGCCCACGTGGGCAGGCGAGGCCCGGCTGCTTCCCTGGGCGGCTCGTGCCGCGTGCTTCTCGGTAATGAGCTCCCAGGGCCCGAGGTGAGCTTCCCCGGCTGCTCACACGGCAGCTGCGTGGCACCAAAGAACACGGGTACTTTTTTTCTTCCGTGCCTGACAGCTCATTAGAAGAATTAATTTACTCCAGCGTTTGCAGTTTAAAGGACATTATTTACTGGTTAATTGTTGTTATTACAAAATGTTAAATATCATTATTTATTTCCAAGGCCCTGACAGCTTCTCTGACAGGAATTTATTGGGTGAGGCTGGATCACCGTGGGGTCCCTGTGCGGGGCAGTGTTGGGGGGGGCCTGTCCCTCGGCCTGGACCTCTGGGCTGGGCAGGCACTTGGGGTAGCAGGACATGAGAGGCTGCATCTTGGCCCAATCGAGGACAAGCTGTCATTGCCCCCCACCCCGCCCCGTTTCTGTCCACTGATGAGTGCGAGGGTGGGGACAGAGAGAGGGGGAGACCTGCATTTGCATAAAGCTGAAATTTGGGGGTCAGGGTGGCCGTTGCCAGAGGTTCAGTGGCTAGAATGAGGCCAGGATCTTAGGTCCTTCCTCTAAAAGGTTATTTCCAAGAATGGAAGTCTTCAGGCCACTGTGCTGAACTCATAGGCTTTACGAAGCTGAGTGGTCAGCCCTGGCAAGGGTCGCACAGTGGTGGGCTCCCGGCTGTGCATGGCCTAGGGTTGTGAGTTTGACCTGTTCAGGAGACTTCACATAAAAATCCAGCTTTCTGGCTTCTCTTGAATAATCAGAGAATCTTGCCACACTTGACCCACAGTCAATTGTCGGTGGCAAGTCGTGCTGCAGTGCAGTGCCACTTGAGACCGTGGCTGCCCTCTGATTATTGCATCCTCCACCTTGTTTCCCTCTCTGTATTTTTTTTTTTTGGCTTTGTGGGCATTTAAGTTTTCAAGCACAGCCTGTTCTAACGATGGTGTATACACAAAGAAGCTGAGCCCGGAAAGGTCACATCTCCGAGGCCTAGGACCAGAGCTCGGTCCATGTTTTACCCCACCATATCCCGGCTCCGCAAAACTGTCTGCTCTCACTTCCTCTGGATCTGGCTTAGAGTGAGTTCTAGTTAGGGACAAGCAGCAGCTTGTTGAGAATTTACAAAAATCATGGCTCTATAAATTGCATTCATTATTCAGCCAGCAAATCATTTTTGAGGGCCTACTGTGTGACATAAAATGATTTGGGCACAAATAGTGCTTTCCGAGAACTTGGCCTGGTGATGCTGTGTGTGATACAGGCACAGGATTACAATAGAGAGAGGTGCAGAGGCATAGGAAGATGTGACTGGCGGGGTGGGTGGAGGGAGGCTTTCCAGGGTCTTATTTCTCTCAGTGTAGCTGCTTGAAAATAGCTGTCATCAGTGGAGAAAGAGTGGCTGTGTCAGATCTGAGAGCTCCCAGGTGCGTGCCTGCAAAGGGTTCTAGCCCTGAGGACCCTCTGTCCCTTGCTGGACAGTCTTATTGTCACCCACACCTCACAACCAGTCTTGGGGCAAGGCCGAATGCCCTCATTTTACAAGGTAGGAGCCTGAGGCTCAGAGGCAGATGGCCGTAGCGGGCTGTGTGGGGAGATGGCCCTGGAAAGGAGAGATGCTTGTTGTCTGAGAGCATGGCTGAGCCCTGGGAAGTGCAGATCTTGCAGACTTCAAACAATGACCCTTTAGACAAGGTCTTTGGTCCCATCCTTTCCTCCCCAGGAGCCTGACAGCAGCAGGTAGCCTCAAGGAAAATTTGGAGAACCAAAGGAAGATGAAAAGTACTTTGAAAAAGTATGAAAACAGTCTCAACAGAGCCATACCATTGCTGCATCGTAAATTATTATAAGTTATTTCTGGCTGGCAGCCTGGTTTATTTTAGACCCTATCTCATTTCTTCCAGGTCAGAGGCCCTCATTCCTGACCTGGAGAGACAGATATCACACTATTGGAGTGAATCCTGAGCAGATCAAAAACTATAAATGCAGCTTGAAGAATTTTACACATTCTCAGAATTTTAAGGCCTGTCATCTTTTGGAGGTCTTCTCACCAGCCCCCTCATTTTATTTTATTGCCATATTAAATTTTAAAAAATTTTATTCATTTCTAGAATAGGTATTACGTGCCCAAGGTACAAAATCTAAAAGGCATAAAAGAGTAAACAGTGAAGTCTCTTCCAGTCCTCAGAGGCAGCCAATTGCTTGTTTCACCATATTTAAAAATATCATTGTTTTTCTTTCCTGTTCATGTAGAAAATACAATAATTCCTGCAGAAGAAAATAAAAATCATTTGCGATCCACTATTTAGAGCTGAATCCTGTTTACATGCTGGTATCTAATCAGCTGGTCTTTTCTCTTTGCAGAGACACATGCATCTATGGTTACTAACTTGCATAACCTGATTTTATTACTTGTTTACATTAAATATGGTTCTTCAAAAATAAGGAATAAGAGGATACATACTAAATGAGTATCAATGGGTACCTTGTGAGAACGATGGGATTGAATTAGGATTAAAGGGGAGCTTTATTATTTGAAATTCTTTCAGAATGAAAAATATTATATACTACTTTTCTTGATATTTTTTCTAGAATCTGATTTCAAGTGACTACTTCAAAAGGCTGCTCGTCAACCAACCTTTTATAATTATGATTTTAAAATGTTTTCAAGTCTTGCTGTTGTAGACAGGGGTGGATATTTTTGTACATTTTTGCATGCTTGTCTGATGTTTCCTTGGGGCAGTTTTCAGAGATGGGTCAAAGGGTGTGTATACTTTAAGGCGTTTTGATCCATCATGTCAAATTGCTTTCTTTCCTGGTTCCAGTCTCCTGTTCCATCAGCAGTGCCCTCTCCCTACTCCATACCAGATTTGTTCAGCACAGTGCAAGGTTAAGGTTTGGGAAGAAGTGGGACTGAACCGTGGGAGGCGGGGGTGGTTTCTGCTCTGGGTGAAGAGCTCTAGGATCTTGGCAGGAGTGCAGGGGGGTCCTTGGCGGCCAAAAGGAAATGAAGCAGATGTGGACTCCCCAGGAAGGTGAGGCAGGTTCTTGATCAGTGCAAATATAAGGCCAGGCTTTTGAGGCCAGATGCAGACGTTCCCCAAGCTGCCATGTCCGAGTGAAAACAGTTCTGCAGAGCTGAAGGCCTGGTGGCAATTGCTTCTCATTACAGTTATATCTCTCAAGTTTGCATGGCACACAGAGGAGCTTCTAGGATCAACGTTTCCAGTTCCTGTCTCTGTTCAGTGTCAAAGTCAGTCTTTTTTCCCCCTCCCAGTTCTGAGGATTAAATAGGGCCTTCACACTGAACTACACCCCCGACCTTTTTTCTTTCTTTTTTTCCTTGAGACAAGGTCTTGCTAAGTTGCTACATAGTCCAAGCTGGGTTTGAATTGTTTTTTTTTGTTTTGTTTTTTTTTGCGGCACTGGGGATTGAACTCACAACTTTGCGCTTGCCAGGCAGGCGCTTAGGCCGCTGAGCTAGATCCCCGGCCCTTGGGTTTGAATTTGTGATCCTCCTGCCTGAGCCTCGAAGTGTGCTGGGATTATAGGCATGTACCATTATGCTTGGCCTAGTTTTCTCTTTGATTTCAGGTGCTCAATTCTTGTGGATCTCACCTGTAACCTTTGCAATCTTAGATTGTCTGGCGGGTAGACCCATCTCATTTGGAAATCTTCAGGAGAGACAAGATGGATGAAAGATAGACTTGTTGATTCAATATTGAAAAGGTGGCTTTCTGAAAGTTCCCCCTCCTCTCAGGAGCCTGGCATCTCTACAGTAGCTGAGGTTTCCTCTTGATGGGGCGAAAAGAGAAAGCCCAAGATTGCATCTCATTGGTGAGATGAATAATACATTTGAAGCATCTCACAAACTGTGTTTGATCCGCCTAAAGCTTCAACCGTTAACGTATTTCTCTTTATCCCCAGCAAGGGAGGGCTGGGAACTGTCAACATTTTCCTTTCTGCCTAATTTGTGCCTTCTCCATAAAAAGAAAAGCTGGGGTTGGGGGAGGGAAGGAGGCAGAGAAGGAGGGCACCGGCACATACGGTATGGAACAATGCAGTGAGCCACAGGACTGGGGGCTGCTACCAGGGCCTGGGAGCCTCTGGGGTCCGCAGGAGGGAGCAAGGGGAGGGGCCTCTGCTGTGTGTGCTGGGGCTCTTCAGAGGGCCTGTTTTCAGGACTCTGTGCCCCTAAGAAGCTTGTCCCTGGGAGGAGTTTGCCTCCAATATTTCTGGTGGGGGATGAGAGATGAAAAGTGGAGACTGGCCAGTTGCCAAGCACCAAGGATGCCTCCTTCATCTCCTGGGAAGCAGAGTATCTGAGTTCACAACCAATGCTGTGCCCAATTTTTGTTGTTCCCCTTACATCCCCCAGTACTGGGGATTGAACCCAGGGACTACACACTGAGCCACTCTTATTTTTATTTCTCTTTATTTATTTATTTTTGGTCTTTTTTGTTTTGTTTTGTTTTTTTGATACTGGGGATCGAACTCACGACTTTGCGCTTGCCAGACAGGTGCTTATGCTGCTGAGCTAAATCCCCGGCCCTATTTTTGGTCTTTTGAGGCAGGATATCACTATGTAGTCCAAGAGGGTCTTGAATTGACTATGTAGTTCAGGCTGGCCTAGAACTCACAGAGATCCTCCTGCCTCAGCTTCCTGAGTGCTGGGATTATAGGCTACCACACCCAGCTGGTTTTTTTTTTTTTTTTTTCTCGAGGCACCAGGGATTGAACTCATAACCTCAAGATTGCCAGGCAGGTGCTTAGGCCGCTGAGCTAGATCCCCAGCCCTGGTGTGTTTTTGAGACAGGGTCTCACTATGCCATTTAGGCTGGCCTCGAGCTCGCTTTGTAGCCCAAGCTGGTCTCGAATTCACAATGATCCTCTTGTCTCAGCCTCCACCCTGCTGTTTTTTATTTTGAGATAAGGTCTTGCTAAATTGTCCAGATTGGCTTTATAATTTGTAATTCTTGGGATTACAGTCATGCACCACCATGCCTGGCCCATGTTTTAAGCTACTTGCTTGCAGTCACTCTGCAAGTTTCTCTGAAGGATGACCTTAGTGCTCAAGATCCTGTCTGAGATTACCCTGAGGGTAAGAGTCAGACTGTATGGCCCAGAAGTTCACATGGTGAACTATGGTGCTGTTTCCCTGTCAACCAGTCTCCAGTACTTTTTCAAACTATCTCCTATGCTGGAGAGGCATAGTGGGAAATAGTAGGAGGTCTGACTCAAGGGGGCTCTCCTGGCTCCTGCACTTAATCTCTCACTGTGCCTCAGTTTCCTCAAGTATGAAGTAGAGATGTTAACAGTCATATTAACCATAGGACTGTGGTGAGGATTCAGTAAGTAAATATCTAGTTCTCACAGCAGTGCCTAGAGTATACCCTACACTATATGTATTAGGTTTTTTTTGGGGGGGTGGTACTAGGGATTAAACCCAGGACCTTCACACTGGGCTACATCTCCAGCCCTTTTTATTTTTTAAAAATTTGAGACAGGGTCTCACTAAGTCACTAAATTACCCAGGCTAAATTGGAACTTGTGATCCTCCTGCCTCAGCCTCCCAGAGTGCTGGGCTTACACATGTGTGCCATCAGCCACCATGTCTGGCCTATTTCTTGAGATATGTTCTCAGTGGTTCAGGTGAGTCTTGAACTTGGTTTGTCACTCTGGCTTCAGCCTCCAGAGTGGGAATACCTTTGACCACAGGCACAAGCTACCACATCTGGCTATAATCAGCTCATTTTCCTAACCTCAACTCTGCAAAGGTCACCCCCCCAACTGACCTTCAACCCATTCTATCTTCTGTCTTGGGACTGCCCTTCTCTGTTCCAATCCTTCTAGCCCCTTCCTAGCGTGTGTTGGGTTCCCACGGTTAGACCTCTCCCAACACCCCCATTCCTGGAGGTGTCTCAGTGACTCCCCAGAGTTCTGTTGACATGTATCAGATTTCCCTCCATCTTTTGCCTGATTCCTATTACATTCCCCCCTTCCCTTGACTGTGCTTGATTCTCGTGGCTCTTTTATCTTCTGTTATGACCCCTGCAACAGCCAGTGCACACTTTCACAGAGGGAGGAGCATCCAGAGATGGCTTTGCTGGGAGGGAAACAGGAAAGGAACAAAGGATGGAGGACTGATATGGATCTCATGTAACTAGCAATGTGTCCCCATCCTGAACCACTCATTCCTGCACCTTCCAACCCCCACCCCCACCCCTGCGCACCCTGCAGGGAAGCTACT
>RJWT010043016.1:0-12031 GCA_004365215.1 Cuniculus paca | reverse complement strand
TACACTTATAAATGCCTTTTCCAGGACTTCTGCAAATCTTGCAATGATGTATTTCTTTAACCTTATCGTGGTTCTCATAGTTTTTCTCTTAGCTTTACTGCTGGCATAGTTATAATATTGTATGCAAATAAAGCACAAAAAAGCACAACAATGATGGTTTCAAGCACTGTATGTTGTCTGGGTGACAGTGTCACTTAGACCGAAGCATCATACCTTTCTGTGTCCAGGCATGGAGCATGACTCACTCTTGGCTAAAGAAGTGTTTTTCAAGTCAGATTTTCAGTTCAACTATCAAGCAAACTTACAAACGCAAAGCAGATTTTTTTAAACTTTGCTGGACAATTTCAGCTTGGAGATGTTAGACAACCAAGGTATCACTGATCATAGATTCTGGGACACAAGTAGCAGGACAGTGTAACCCTCAATTGAGAGAAACCATAGTAAATAGAAGCAGACTTGTATATGACAGTAAGTTTGGGAATTAGTACCATGAGCTTCCATGGTGGGTGGCACTTTGAACATATTGTCACTCTTTGTTGCTGGGAGAGAGGTGTTACCTGTGTAACTCTACTGGGAAAAGATAACTGGAACTTAACTACTGAGTTCTGGTCTCTGCTGTATGCACCTTTTTTCTTAGCTAATTTAACTCAGCTTTTCTGAGTTCTGAGATTCCTTCTAGGTAATCTCTGACACTAAGGGTGATACTGAGACCACCCCCAACCACAGTCCTGCAGATTTTGATTCAGATTTCCACTAGAGGGATTACCTGGACCTTAATATAAACAAGGCATAACTGTCTTCCTGAGTTGAAGAGACCACGACTGAAATTTGGAGAGGATGACACAACTAGAATTTGTCACATGGACAAATTCATGGTGGGGAACTGCTCTAAAAGAAAGTTCCAGAAATCAGTACAGTTCCAGTCTCCTGGAAATTCTGTTGAGTATTAAGGAGTCCCAAAGAGGATAATATTCTATGAAGGTGGGCAATGAGCCATCCAGAGACTATAAGATAAATAATTCTGAGAAGTCAAACAAAGCCTGATGTTTGGCACTCAGTGGAAAATCCTATAGGAATTCTCACTTCAACATATGGTTAAACTTGTCCTTGACTTCAAGGATTGCCTAATTCAAAAAGCCCTAACAAAGTTTAAAAAATGAACTGCAAGGAACAAAGACAGGCAGAGTGAGAGCGAGAGCAAGAGAGAGAAAGAAAAGAAAATGATCTACAAGTAACTATTTGCCAGAAGCACAACACATTTTTAAAGGAACAAAAAAGCACCAGATAATGTAAAATCTCTTAAGTTATTAGGTATGCAAAGAAGCCAGAAAATGTAGGTTATTAACCAGAGACAATAAGGCTATAAGAACACATTTGTAAATAACAAAGACAATGGTATCAGCAAACAACAATGTTAAACATTTTAAATACAGTTAAAAAGTGAACAAGAAATATAAAAATAAAAAGGAGAGAATAGTAAGATATAAATAAAGTAAAACTTCTGGTGCTGAAAACTATGAAAATAGACATTTTATTGTATAAACATCTTACTTTTCTATAAACATTTTACAAAGTACTATTAAAGACTAGTAAATGCTAAAAAAAGTTAAGAATAAAATGAACAAAAATTGATAATTAATTAACAGAACTTCTGTGTCCTGTGGAGCAATATCAATAAATATAACCATTGTGCAATGAGTTACCAGGAGAAGAGAGCTGTATGAAAAATATAAGTTAAGAAATAAGACTGAATATTTAACAAATCTGATGAGGTACAGCACTGAAGCCCAAGTAGGATATGTTAGACATGAATAAACACATCCGTGGTACACACGGAGTCCAAACTAAAGCATGTCATAGATTGTCAAAAGTCAGCAACAAAACAAAAATATTAAAAGACAACAGATAAATGTTCATAGATTGTGCGTGTGTGTAAAATAACACAAGGCAGAAGGCAATGGAGTCATTAAGAATGGTGAAAAAAATGTCAACATAGAAGTGTATATCCAGGAAAGATACCTTTCAACAGGTGGATAAAATAAAGATTAAAAATGCGAGAAGTCATGCATGCAGATCCACTCTGTCTTAGTTACTTTTCTCTCACTGCTGGGACAAAATATCTAACACCCAAAATTAAAGAGGGGAAGGTTTATTTGGTTCACAGCTTATAGAGGCTTCAGTCCTTAATCGGCTGGCTGAAAACTATGGCAGAGGGGCAATAGTTCATGGTGGTGGAAGGCAGCAAAAGCAACAGAGAGAAGAGAGAGAGACAGAGAGAGAGAGACAGTCCTCTTTTTGTCCCTTATATTATATGCAGGATACTCTTAATCCCAGCACTGAATCATGAATCAAACGCAAACCCTACATTGAGCTGGCTCCAAAAAACCCCACTCCATGACCTCATGAAGCTTTGAGAGGACATCCAGACACAAATCATAACACACTCCAAAGAATGTTAATGGAAATTTCTCAGGTGGAAAGGAAATAACACATAGGCAGGGATTGTGTGTTTGTTGACTGTTATTTTTCTACTGACTAAACAGGTTCTGGGAATATAGTGGTTTCTCAATATATATTTGACAAACGAATGAGTAAAATAATGTATGAAATATCTGCATCTTAGTAAAAGCTGTGAAATCAAGCAAATGAGTATAAATTTAAGTGTGAAAAACCTAAATGAGTTTAAATTGCAGTCAGAAATCAGATTTACTAATCATCATGCAAACAGAAGAAAAACCTATAGGAAATCCAGGAAAAAAGGTAATTTTAGGGATAGCAGGATCTAAAAAAAGTAGTATCTCTAGATATTTTTGATTAATTATAGTAATGAAATTATAGTAATTAAATTCCTGGATGTACTTATAGTAAACAATGAAAACTCTTGTTTTCATTATCTGCACTATCCAGCATGAAGACTTTAAATTTAATGGTGCAAACAAATTAGCGACTGCACTGTCCCAAGTGTTAGGGTCACTGAGGGAAATCAACACAGTCCTGCCCTCAAGGAGTCTAAATCTTAATCAGAAGGCTAAGCCGCCCATAGAAATTGAAGGCTTCAACTATTAAGTGTCCAGTGAGTGAAATGGACAGAAAGCAATAGAAATTTAAAGAAGCAGAAGACATTTCACGGGAATTGGTAGCTGGGTTTTAACAGACTCCAGTGAGAGATCTTGGGGCGGCACCTATCCAATGCTATCACAGAAGCTATGAGGCAGTGTAGGGGCTGGTATCCAACCTGGACCAGAAGCGAAATGAGTCAGCCAGGAAAACCAGTCAGGAATGAAAGTACGGAGCCAGCACCACAGACAGTAACCAAGAGGAATCAGAAAATGTTGCTTCTCAAAAACAACAACAAAAAAATAGCCAACAAAAATAAACATAGGCTTGGCATGATATGTTCCAGTTGACGGGAACCTGAAACGCAGTTATCTGGATCTGGTGGGGAACTTTAGTTCCCTCTGCTCAAGCTGGTTTCACTGGGTTGATACTTCTTACAATAAAAGAACCTCCGGATGACAGCGATGCATTATGATTCCAGGGGTACAGCAAGCATATTCCCGGACTTCTTTTTGTATGCTTTGTAATGAATTTAACCATGAAACTTCAAATTATTTCACAGTTTAATTCACTCAAAATGCATAAAATAAAAAATTTACCTTAGGGTTGAACAAGAAATTATTAACGTAGACCAATTTTTACTGAGTACACATTGCATGACACATTTTATGCTTAATATTTCACAAATATTGTCTCCTTTAATCTTTAAAATGACACATTGACATATGCATTCTTTTTCACCTTTCCTAAATGGAGAAACTGAAGATCAGAGTATGCCCAAGGGCACACAAGCGGAAAGCAGCAGCACCAGAACTTGAATTCAGAGGATCTTTCTATCACACAATCTGTGTGTTCTGTTTAAGTAAGTTTAATGACTTCATACTGCAAGACCACAATCAGAATGCACAACTCTGCAATAAAGCCACTTGAAAAGCTTTCAGTAATTACTTATGTCAAACTTCTGCTAAATCTACATTGCGTATTGTTATGATTTTGCATGGTGACCCTCTTTTCCTTCCAAATGTCATCAAGCCATGTAAATGCTAGCATCCGTCTGCCTGAGGAGTACGAGAAAGATAATGTACCCAAAGATACAAAGACTCACTTAAAAATAAAGAATTGCAAAACATGTGTATCTTCTATACTGATTTCCTTCTATAATTTTTCTGTACCTAGATGAGTTTTAACAATCTGACATATCTTCTTTAAAGCCAAGGAAGGGCAATTCTCACATTTGTGCAGTTTAGAATCTATTCCAACTCAAAAGGCATGATCCATTCCACACAGATCGTGGTAATGAGTCATGGCCTGGTTTATCTATAGGCTTATTCTATCAGTTGTTCATGACCCAGGAAATGCAAAAGCATCCTAGACTTTCAAAGACAATCTCATTTCAGCTTTTCCTCTTTGCATAAATCAGTGGGCAGCATGGATGCACATTTCTGTTCCTCACGCTCTCAGAATCCATCTAGTTAGCAAAACTGCCTTTTGACCATCAGAATGAGTTTAAGGGCAAGAGCCCTGGTATTTAATTTGTTTGTACTGTCCTTTTCTATGAAATGCAAATTCAGTTCTCTCAGATGAAGAGAAGTAACAACATCAGGTTCTTCTGGTAATTAGTGTGTAAGGCACCACTAGAGCAGGGATTGCTTTCCGTTTTGTTCACTGCTTTCCACCCACCCTCTCCCCCTCTGCTAGAGTAGCACAGTGTATTTAGTGGGTTCCAATAAATGAGCAGTAAAATACCAATAGAAAACCTTAGAAAAAGCGATTTGAGTTACTTGGAGTCAAAGTATTCTAGTTCACTAACCATTGCTCAAGCGTCTACAGTATTCTAGGGATAATTCTAGGAACACAAAGTACCTTCAAAGGGTTTGTAGCCTATTGATAAAGAAATGAAACTATAAAGTATCAGTTTTCTATTTTCTGGAAAACATACAGGTTTTTAAAAATATCAAATAACAATGCTAGGTCATCTCAAGCTAACACATTTCGAATTAGGAGCCAAAGTCCTAGTCACAGCAGAAGCCCAGAGCCAAGTACTCTCTGCTGGCAGTAAGGCTAGGAGATGTGGCTCCTCTCTGTGGCATGGTATCTATGTCACCAATCAGATGGACAGGCAGTCCCCAGCCACAGGCCCTCACCAACCCATTTCTGCAGACAGAGTCAGGACTGGGGTCAGCAGTGGAGACTAGAACAGCAGGAGGGAAAAGACACTTAGCAAGGATCAGAGAAACAGGTTGTGCAAAAGGAAGCTGTTCTTCCAATTTGCCAGCGACCTCATGGCTCTCCCCGAGGCCAGCATGAGTGCTTGCAGTGCAAGGGACCCATCTGCCAGGGTGACCTCAGGCCCTGGAGCAACGGCAAATACAGCCATGAACATACTGTTCTCTGGACACTTACAGTCCTTCCTTTCCAGGGCTTACAGCTCTCAGCCTGAGCTCTGTAATTCTGGCCCTTCCTTTGCTGTGACTCCACCAAATTCATATAAAACATGTCTATCTCCTGTACCCCAAGAAACAAGAGTCAATATTTCAAAATAATGGGAGCATTTCTCAAAATTTTTGTTTTCAAAATCTTGCCTTCATTGGAAAACAAAAATCCAACAGATCCTCCAAGCATTATTTGAATGGTGCGGGACTCAAATTTCTGTCAGATCAGTTATAAACCACGGTTAAGGAAGTAGGAAATTATTTTCCCCTACCAACTAGTGGGGTAAACTTGTAAGGCCATTATCAAAATATTTAATACCATCAATTATTAAAAAAAAACCCTCAATCCTTTCTTTTTCTAAGGATTCACCAGTAAGGAACCATCCTTATACAGAATGAACAAATAAGGGTTACTTTTCAATACTAGAAGGTTGCACTAGCAAGAACATAGCACTGACATAAAGAACAAAATAAAAGATGGTTACCTATTAATTGAATTTTAGTTTCTGAAGTGACATCATACTTCCTTAAATACTTCCTTAAGTATTAGGTTTAAGGTTGAAAGCAGTATTAAGGTCCTTTACCGTCACCTCAGTATCTGGTTTTAAACACTACCTCTGCTGTTTATCGGTCATGTTACATTAGGCCAAAACTGACAATAATATCCACCCAAGGGCTACTTTGGAAATTAAACAAAATCATGCACATAAAGCAGTTTCACATACAATATACCTATAGTAAATGGCACCTACTACTATAACCACTCCTGAAATACTAACAATAAACACTTGACTTCTTAATTTGAAAACTCTATTATCAAGAAAAATGTTTTTTTCTTATGAGGCAGCCCAAACCAGGTATGATGGTGCAGGAGGATCATAAGTCTGGCCTTAGCAATTTAGAAAGAGCTTGCCTCAAAGTAAAAAATAAAAAAGAGCAGAGGATGAGATGACCATGTGGCTCAGTGTTAAGGTCCTCAGTTGAAGCCCCAGTATGAAAGAAAGAAAGAAAGAAAGAAAGAAAGAAAGAAAGAAAGAAAGAAAGAAAGAAAGAAAGAAAGAGAAAAAGAAAGAGAAAGAAAGAAAAGAGAAAAGAGAAGAGAAAAGAGAAGGAAGGAGAAAGAAAGAGAAAGAGAGAGAGAGAAAGAGAAAAGAAAGGCAAGGAAAGGAAAGTAAGAAAGCAAGAAAGGAAAGGGAGACAGAGAAAGAGAAAGCAAGCAAGTAAGCAAGCAAGAATGAAAGAAAAAAGAAAATGGAGAAAAAGAAAAGGAAAAGAAAAGAGAAGAGAAGAGAAAGGCAGCCTATTTCATTTTCAGATAACTCATACTATTAGAAATCTTTCTACCTATGGTATCCCTGGAAGTTTGGACCTAGAAGAAAACTCACTCATCGGGATGGGTTAAATCTAAATCTTCCAGCATTAAGGAGCTGTCCTGGCTGAGGGACTTTCCACCTGCACGTCAGGAACCTCCTGATCCTCAGCATGCTTGGGCCACTGCAAGCCCCTCAACCTTCCTAGTATTCCACTCTAGGAAATTCTAGGGTTCCTTCTGAACTGTTGGACCTGCAGTCACACAGTTAGGATACAAAAGATGTGGCAAAGACCACAGCTCTCCCTCAGGACTGCTGGCAGCCTGGAGAGCATGTGAGGGACACTTTATAGTTCTAACACAGGCTGCAAACAGCCAAAGAGTCCCCAAGGCTGTGCCACAGCTGATGTTTCTGAGCCCCATTTCTAATCAGTTGCTAAATATACCATTGGCACTTTAAGCCCAAGTGAACGGCTTTTCATATATTCTTCCCAAAGCCATATTAGGCCAAATCCATTGGTTCAGCCTGTCCTGTTAAATTCTAGTTCTGTTTTCAGTGTAATCTCTCCCCATGCCACGTTACCACGAACTACCACAACATACCCACCAGCACCCTCACAACAGCACCAGCATGCATAGGGCAGCGTCAAGGACAGATCTTGAATGGGCGCTGGAAGCAGACCTCCCGGTTTCCATCACCTCTTCAGGAACAGAAGTGAGCTAACAACAGTACTATCATTCAGATTCTTTTTCTCTCTTTTACTCACAAATGTATTCAAAGTCTTTGACACACACTTTATTAAATTCCATACATACTAAATAAATGCAATGCATGGTTTTCTTCATTTCTGATATTGCTATCACAAAAGATTAGGAGGTTATTTGGCTTAGAGAATTATACAGAACTGGATTCTCATGACTATGCTCCTATAATCATTTACACTTAATTATGTATGAATTTCACTTGTAATCAGCAATTCACTGGTGTCTGGTTTACTACATTACATGAAACAACAATTGAAAAAATTGATTTTTCTTAAGAAAATCTCACGATGAAATACACATGAGGATGGTGGTGTGCTATCAGACAGCAATTTAGATTAGGAATCAGGAGCATAAGTGTAAGTCTATCATTACTACCTCGAAAAAGTTAATGGATGTGTGTATATAGTTTTGAAATATCTTCTTGGGTTTACAAGGTCCGTTAAATAACACTGAGACTGTCCATAGACAGGTATTCTCTACTCCAGTCCTTTCTCTGCCAAGACATTCTGTATCTTTATGAGGTTACTCAACCCATTCACTTTGAGAGCAAGGAAGTTAGCACCTGCCGTGAGGGATCAGAATGTGAAATGTGATGACAGAGCCCTGTGATAAGTGCCTGACCTTAGCAAACAAAAATAAAACTCGGAGTAAAGATGAAAATGCAGCCACAGACAAGCCAGTGTTGTGTGACCCTTAACAGAAGCAGTTCCATTCTGCAGGAAGCTGAAGCTGAGTTGTATACAATTTATGGAAGAGTAGTGGGGTGGGGTGGGGGGGTTTGTGTCAGGGAACTCCCCCCCCCATTAAGACACTAGAACATGATAGTCACCATTAAAAAAAAGTCAGCAAGCCATCTTAGTGATGGGACCCCATGGCCCATTTCTCAGCTGGCACAGGAGTTCACGGAGCCAATTCAAACACAATGCAGAGCCCTTGAAATCAGCAGGAGCTCAGCACTCCTTTGGTGCCAAACAGCAAGATGAGAAATGGGGCTGGCATAAATATTCAATTGGGAAGTTATGGCCAATCTTCTTGCACTGTGTGTTTAGTGCAACTCAAAACTGCTCCACCTGGTTCCTGCTGGCTCCCTCTTGTCTACCAGGGGCTGGCAGCTGGAAGGCAGGCTGAGCCCAGGAGATCTTTTAATTTGCTGTAGCACCAGGGGGGCAGGCAGGAGGAATGACAATGCATATGCTGGGATTCAATTACAGAGCTGTCTTTCCCAGGTGGGAGGCCCCTCTGAGAGCACAGAAGTCAACGCTTCCATTTGTTAAGGTCCCTTAGGAAATGAGTGGTGGTTTACAAATCCTGAGGGTGTGGAATAATGCACTAAGGTCTGCTCTCATGAAGAAAATCCAGGCAATAACATTTAAGCAAACCGAATATTTTGTTAGGCGTCTAGGTAATCTTTACTTTTCAATTGTTTTCCAAAATAAAATCATATTGTAACTTCAGATGGGAGCTTCTAAATTCTTAAACTGTTTAGCCTATAAAATGTAGGATGACAGAAACTTTAGGTCACTTTTCCATGAATCTCATTGCTAAAAAGGTATTTAAACATTGCATAAATTTGAATGCTTTTTAGCCATGAACATTCAAGGGGATCACATGAAATTCTAAATTAAAAGCATTTGAATAATTCCTGGAAGTTTGATAAAAATATCTACCATGTAATTCTTTCTTTGCAGTAAAATGACATGAATTTTAAGGACATTGATCTCAATAAGCTCTGGTAATCTGTCCAGGGAGAGAGTATGCCTCACACTTCACTGTCTACAAAGCACAATTCATTAAATGTCAAGAGGAACACTGCATAAGTGTTAGAAAATTTCTATATGAACAATGATGTTAATCACAAGCCACATTATCTACTAATTAAAATAGGTTTGTCTATAGACATATAATAGGTTTTTATAGACATTCTCCAATTTATGGGGTTATGTCCCAAAAACTCACTGTAAATTGAAAAGTCAAACACACATTTAATACATATCAACTACCAAGCATCACAGCTTATCTGGGTTTACTGAAATGTGCTCGGAATACTTCCATTAGTCTACAATTTGGCAAAAGCATATGACATAAAACGTATTTATAATAGTCTTAACTATCTCATAAATTGAACACTGCACTGCAAATGAAAAACAGAGTGGTTGTATGAGTAAGTTTTTGTGTTACTAGAAAGTCAAAATACTGCCTCAGTAGAACTACTGTAAGTTAGGGAGCATCTATATGCAAACTTCCTAGGTTTCCTTCTATGCTCCTTACCTGCTTTGTGCTGTTTCTATGCTTTAGTATCTTTATTATAACTCACAACTAATTTTTTTAAAGTTGCATCTGATTCACTTTTAGTTCACTCCTGCCCTGGAATAGCCTGTTCTCTCCATGGTGGTCACCAACTCATTCAATCAATCCTCTCTTTTAGAACCTTCTAGTGCCTTTGCATCCCTTTCGGAGTTGCTCTTAAGTGTCATATGTCTTATTCCTTACATGATACAGGATGCTCCATTTTTCTGACCTCACCTCCTAAGAGGGTCCCCTCACTCATGGAGCTCCACTCCCTACATCCCACCTCTCCAATCCAACCTGCTGTTCTTTACTGTTGCCCAACCCGCTCTTGGATTAGGGTCTCTGCACTTGATGTTCCTTTTCCAAGCAAGTGGTTCGCTCAGCTACGCTTCGGGTCCTGTTTCTATATTCAGACACCCTTGTTCAGAGATCCCTTACTGACCTTATATAGCACAACTCTCACAGGCAATGATGGTCAACAATCCTGGAAACTGTTTCAGTCTTCCTTGAGGCAGTTATGTTCCTGACACTTTGAATGTTTATTCATTGTCTCTCCCTCTAGGATACCTTCAAGGAGTTTTTGTTCACTGTTATATTCATAGTGCTTAAAACTATGGCTGGTACACAGGAAGTGCTCAATTAACATTTCTTGAATATGCAAATAAATTTTTCAGTAATTTCAATTGATCTACCTATTTAGACTCAGTTATCAAGGTTTTATTTTACTGCTCAATATTACCATTTTGATGGCCCAGTTTTATTGTTGTTTAGACTCAATTCTCCACTAAATAAAAAATATGGTTTCAGCATTGTATCAGTCAGTGCTTACTACACAAACAGACTTAATGCAAAATATACAAGTACTTAAGAATTTATAAGACTGGCTTACAATGGCCACCCAGAGTCAGGTGTGAAAGAGTGCAAAAGGTTTGTCTGTGAACTAGGGGTCCAGTGAAGGATCCAGTGAAGGCTTAAAACTCAGAGGAGTGTCCCGTGTGAATCCAAATCAGGAGACCAAAGGATGTGTGCTGGGGGCTGAAGAGTCTATGCTGGAAGCCAAAAGACAGCATCCAAGATGAAGCAATCCTTCCTTCTTCATTTCCCTTTTATACCATTCTGGCGACAATCACCCTTAAGGTGGGTCTTCCACACCCAGAACAATGATGGGCCAGTTGAATTGGGCATTTCTCACTCAAGTTGACACAATCAGTTAACTAATACACTTCTTGTCAACTTGAAAACCAGACACATTTCTTTAAACCATGGACTCTAGATCCCAAGTCAAGTTTATAATTATGCCTAACATGTTATAACCATCCTGCATATAAATGGAAATGCACCACTTCCCTCCTGAAAATAGAAGGCAAGTTTTCTTTCGGTGAGGCATACTCCTAACCTTTTGTAACTTGACCATTGTAATACAGATTTAACAATACTTAAGAACCAATAGTAAGTCTGTCAACAGTATATTGCATTAAGAGCATATTAGGAGAGAACTATTACAATTACGATCCTTGCTTCTGCAGCTGATCACAGGGTCATAGTTGGTATTTAGAACTACCTTCTTCTACTACCCATTCTGTATTTCCTTGACCTTTAACAGGTCTTGGTTCTCTCCCTTATGGGGTAACCCAAACCTTCATTTCTTAAGATTCTGGACCATTGTAATCCTGCCTGGATTGGCTTGTTGTAGTTTTGCACTGATTTTAGTAACAGGCATGCTAATAGTGGGAAGCACCCTAGAGAATGTCCTGCACTCCACATATATTCTTCCTTTCCTCTATTGTGACTAGTTCAATTTCTCCTTGGGAGTCTGGGTCAATCACTCCAACTAACACTGTAACTCCCTTTTTAGTTTGTTTCTTCAGGTACAAGGAGACCAAAATGGACAGAGGGAAGTCTTAATTTTCAGTTGAATGATATCATTGTTGTGCTTCCTGGTACAAGCCTTCCCCACTCTGGAACTAAGACTTCTAAGCCAGCAGAGAATAAGGTCGCAGGAATAGGAAAAAAAATCAGTGAATCACTAAGAGTAATGGTGAATTGTACCATTTCCATTTCCACCCCTTGATTCTTGAACTCATGAATTCTGGTTATGGGAGACACAGTACTACATAGTGGATGCTGATGCAAAGCATATACAGTCTTTTGAAGAACCTTGCCTCAGCTTTGCATGCTA
>RJWT010043015.1:0-12045 GCA_004365215.1 Cuniculus paca | reverse complement strand
AAAAACACCAGGGCTGGGGATCTAGCTCAGTGGCTTAAGCGCCTGCCTGGCAAGTGCAAGCTTGTGAGCTCAATCCCCGGTGCTGCAAAAAAAAAAAGCTACAACATTTTATATATGAGAGACTTGATTTTCAATTTTATATACACAAGGGTTCTGGGAACAGTTACTCCTTGATATTGAGATATGACTATTTTAATAGACACTAATAAAGCTAAAACATTTTGTGTAGTCTATTTGTGTATAAAATGCGAAAATACTGTACATGCATAGAAAATTTCTGAAAAGATCACCTTTAACTATTTAAAAACAAGTTTACATTTTTATAACTAAATATCTTGACTACGAGCACATATTAGTATGTGGAAAACCAGGATTTGAACTCAAGTAATGCTGTTAATAATGAGTTTTCCACATTCTCTTAAATTTGAAGAGCTTCAGCTCTCTGCCACCATCCAACAATGCGTGCTTTAATAAGAAGGTACAAGGTCAGGGTCATGGCTTTCCACTTGCTCAACTGGTAATGTAACTAATTATTTTGGGTACCTGGCACCAAGAAAGCAAGACCAGAAAGTTCAGCTTTTCCACCTGCATGATCTCTATAGTCTTGGATTCACTTTTCTGAGGTCATGGTAGAGAATTGGTAAAACCACTATGGAAAACAGTATGGCAACTCCTGAAGGAATTAAAAATAGAACTACAGTACTATGTGGTCCGACAGCCCCAAGTGTAGATTTACATCCAGAGGAAATCAAATGAGTATCTCAAAGAAAAATCTGCAACTGTGTGTACAGCCAAAATGTGGAAACAACTAAGTGGCAACGATAAAGAAAATGTGCACATGCAAAGCAAGACATGGTAGGGCATGCCTGTAATCCCAGCACTTGGGAGGCTGAGGCAGGAGGATCACCAGGAGTTCAAGGCCAGCCTGGACTACATAGTGTGTTTGAGGCCAGCCTTAACTACATAGCATGATCCTCTCACACACACAAAAAGTATACATACACAATGGAATATTCCTTTAATCAGAAGGAAATTTTTCCTTTGAGACAAAATGGATGAACCTGGAGAACTTGCCAAGCGAAATGAGCCAGACAAGGACAAATACTGCAAGATCTCACTTACATGTGGTATCTAAGCATACGAGATTCTTAGAAGTAGATTAGAAGGATGATTACCAGGGGTTTGGAGTGGAAGAAATGGAAAGATCTTGGTTAAAGAGTATACAGTTTCAGACTGAGGATTTAGGTTAGTGGCAAAAGTGCCTGCCTGGCAAGCGCAAGGTCATAAGTTCAAGCACAAGGTCATAAGTTCAATCCCCAGTACCAAAAAAAAAAAAAGTACACAGTTTCAGATATGCAGGATGAATAATTTCTAAAGTTCTTGTGTACAGCAGTATGATTATAGGTAATAATATGGCGTAGCATGCTTTGAATGTGCTTGAGAGGAAGGTAACTACATGAAATGACAAATGTTAATTAGCTTGGTTATGGTCAACATTTCACAATGTATATCAAAACATCGCATTGTACATCTTAAATAGGTACAATTTTGACAATTCTGTATCAATAAAACTGGGGGAAAACATTTAAAAAGTAATGGTGGAGACACCAACCTCAGAATGACCAATGCAAATTAAAATAAATGTTTAAATAAAAATGAAATCACAACCTATAATATTGAGGCTGTAAAAACACCACAGCATTGCTTCCTAGGTCCCTGACATGCACGCACTGATATAATCCTCAGGGAAATCTGATCTCTGATTCCTACTCATCACACTTTCTGGGCTCTCTGCTTTAACTACACTGGCCCTTGAGCCTCATACCCTCCTCCAGGGAGAGGACAAGGTAGGGCTCTGTGAGCACATACACCATGTAGCTGTGTGGGGTCCCATGCTTACATGGGCCCTGTGCTTACTTCCATCCTCTGCTGGTGCTATCTTTAACTCTGCATAGTTTTAAACGAGGCACCTCATATTTTCACTTTGCATTGGGACTTCAAAAATCACCTCATCTCGTCTGGCAAGGAGGTTAAATATGTCATGCATTTGTCTGAAATGGACTCCACATAAGGGCCATCTGCTCCTCCAACACAGACCTATCTTCCACTTCTGAGCTACCTTCATATGTCATAACAGTTACCACAATTCCTTGGGGAAATCTTCCCTCTCCTTGAAGTCAAGTTGTGTTTCTTGGAAGATACTAGTTTTAATTATTCTTGTCATTTCTATCTTTACTCAAAATTATTTTTTCCTTATGTTCACATAGCTCAGAGCCCAACTCAGTGTTGGGTCGATTAATATGAAACTAATGTGGAAACATGACACTACAACGACTCATGTGGAATAGGGTGAAGAATGCGATCGTTCTTTAATGCACATGCTGGAGGCAAGGAAGAACACAAGGCAGACCCTCAGAAACTGCCTGGGTCCAACACAAGGGAATGTCTGTCTATCTCTTCCTCCCACTTCTTGCTATTAGCTCACTGGGGTTAAAGACTCAGGGTGACCTTGAAAATAAACAGAAGACATGGGTGCAGCAGGTGCCTCTCCAATCTCATTAAATGAATGAAGGCCTCACCTTGTACCAGGTGCTATTATAGGTGTTAGAGATAAGTCTCTGCTCCCTTAGAACCTACAATCTATAGAGAGTGGAAGAGGAAGGATAATAAACTACAAACAAAATATATAATGCACCAAACCCTTTAAGAAGTACCCTGAAAAAAATAAATCAGAGTACTCTGATAAGGGTAGAGAGATGGGAGAGGTTATTTTCTATAAGGTTTTCCCTTGGTGTTAGGCTGGGCAATTAAATACAGTCAAGCATATGGTTTTTTTATTTTGTTCATTTTGGCTGATTGGCTAATTGGTTGGTTTTCATTTGTGTTCTACTTTAACTCAGTTACTTCTTTCTCTCTGAGGTCTGGGAGTCACAAGGCCATGCACAGTAATGGGACCCAGCGTGCAGGGCAAGAATCTGATCTCTAGGAACTGAGAAGGCCAGGAAGGGACAGTAGATATGGCAGGAAGAGGCTACCAGATGTTGTGAAGCTGCACAGATGGCAGGCAAGAAAGGCTGGAGGAAGGACTATCTGCTCTTGGGTCTGTACTACATTATTTGCTGGAAAGAGAGCTGAGCCATAAGATGAGGGTAGTAAGACTGGCTCACCAGATGAATTCTTGAGTGAGCCACTAGCCTGCATGATCCCAGTTGTCTCTTGAACCTTTGGTTGTCCTATTATGGGTCAACTGTGGTGTGAGTCCTCTGAAAGAAACATATTTCAATGACTGGGCACAAAGAAGTTAGTAATTGGAATAGAAATCATTGGGTAGCAAAGAACATTTTGCTAGCTCATGTGTCATTGCATAAGTCACAGGCTTCAGAGAATTACATTAAGAGCTAAATGTCTCATGTAACATGCTAGCACACATATGCATACTCCATATATACCTTCTTTGTAGAAAAGAACTCTAATGACAGTACCTGGGTGCAAGGCATTTGCTGTTATCATCATGATTTATAGCTTGACATACGAATTACATTCTCTGTCCCTCTGAGTCCTGTTCTTTCTCAGACTCTTGATCAGAAAGGTCACCCACTCCTGAGTGCTGAATAGTAAGCAGATAGTCAGGTCCTGGAGTTGGACAGTGCTTGACCAGAAATTTATTTGTGCCTTTTACCACCAGTTTGAACTTGATCAGTGTCTTGATTACTTTTCTCTGGTTGTTGAGACAAAATACCTGACCACCAAAATAAAGGAAGGAGAGGTTTATTTCTTACAGTTTTTGGAGGTTTCGGTCCATTCTCAGTTGGCTCCAAGGCAGGGTAGCATGGCTGAGGTGCAGCTGTTCATGGTGGCTGCAAGCAGCAAGAGTGAACAAGGCGAAAAGGAGAAAAAAAAAAACAAACAAAAAAAACATGCCCTCTTTCCTCCCTTATGTTGTATGATAGCTCTGACCCTGGGCAAGGTGCAGCACTCACACAGCCAATTACTGTGCTAGACAATGAACCAATCACAAATGCTAGACTCAGTTGCTTCCATGACTGCATGAGGCTTGGGGGCCCACCCAGACACAAACCATAACAACCAGGTTATTTAATCTTGATCCTCAGCTCTAATTTCTGAGTCCCCTGTTAAAACAGGATACTGTATATGCTAGATAGTTTATGAATAACAAACATTATATCTTTTACAGTTCTGCAGGCTGAGAAGTCCAAGATCAAAGTTCTGGCAGATTTGGTGTCTAGCGAGGGTCTGCTTTCTGTGCATGGCATAGTGGACAGGGGAGGTATCTTTCTTGAATTTCTTTTGTAAGGACACCAATATCATTCAAGAATGACTTCATCCAAATACCAAAGGCCCCACCTCCAAATACCATCACTTTGGGGTTAGGATTTCAACATATGAATTTTAGGGGGAGGCAAGCATTTTGGTCTATAGCACAGTGCTATCATTTTGAGTTTGTTCTAAAAAGTCAGTGGCACACCAACCTTTAACTAGAGCAACCATATTGTTCTTACAGATATTAATAGTTATCAATAACTATGTACTTGGTGGCTTCTCCCTGGGTGCTAGAACCTTTTTTTGTTTGTTTGTTTGTTTGTTTGTTTGTGACAGGGTCTTGCTATGTAGTTCAGGTTGGCCTTGAACTCACTTTGTAGCCCAGGCTGGCCTCAAACTAACAGTGATCCTTCTGTCTCAGCCTCCTGAGTGCTGGGATTATAGGCATGCACCACCATGCCCTGTCTAGTATCTTATTATAGTTCTCAGTTCTATAACAAATGTCTATATTGAGTATTCAGTTATGCTGTTCCACAATGATTTAATCATTATTTGTTATTCACATTCAGTACCTGTATTTGCTCACTTCTATGACATTTCTTTTTTCTTTGCCATTTCAGTCATTCTTCTGTTTCTCCCAAGATACTTTTTCTTTGACCTCATTGTTCTTCATTTTAGTCCCTTGGTCCATTTAATCTCTTTTCTAATATATCTAGCCTCTTTATTCTCATTCCTTAGAATTTTGAGTCATTTCAGTGATTTTCGGCTTCTCTATATCAATAAACCCTTGATTGTGCAAGGAAATGTCAAAGTGTGAAATATTTTCAGCAAATATGTGGAAACTCACACCACTAATTAACACAGGCTTTACATTAGTTTCAAAATAGGTGATAAGTTTAATGCTATACTTTACAGAAATTCTAAGCTTCATCTTTAAAAAGTATTGAGTAAATAAATTCAAAACCTCATATGGTTCTTAGAAACAGTTACAGCCAGGTGTGGTGGCACATGGCTGTAATCCCAGCACTCTGGAGGCTGAGGCAGGAGAATTGCTGTGAGTTCAGAGCCAACCTGGACTACATAGTGAGCTCAAGGCCAGTGTGAACTACATAGTGAGACCCTGTTTCAAAAAAAGAAAAGGAAAAAGTGAAAAAAGAAGCAGTTACTATCTACCTCTTATCTGTTCATTCAATATTTGTAAAGTAAAGGT
This sequence comes from Cuniculus paca, assembly GCA_004365215.1. Taxonomy (NCBI): domain Eukaryota; kingdom Metazoa; phylum Chordata; class Mammalia; order Rodentia; family Cuniculidae; genus Cuniculus; species Cuniculus paca. Next base: position 6,554 of record RJWT010043015.1, on the reverse strand, counting down.
GTGATTTTCTGGTAGCAATTCTATTTATTCACTAGAAAGATGCACAAGAGAGCCCTGCCATAGAGCTTGGCTTTGATTATGGTTAGCCTGGTCCATTAGCTATTTTTTAAATTTTATCCACAAATATTTCTTGAGAACTTACAATGTGCAAAGAATTATGGTAAATAAGCTCAAAATCATGAAGGATGCATGTTATATGCTTGTAGCATTTAAAATATCGCAAGAAAAAAAAGACATCTGTCCTAATACTGTGGAGAATTACTGACTGGCTCCTCACTTTTAATTAATAAGTGTCTGCCCTCCTTGCTGCAAACAGAACTTTCCTGTTGTGGTAATGAGACTCACTGGGAGAAACACCTGTGCTTCAGAGAAGCCATGGCTTCTGAAGTTAAGAGGGGAAGAACTGTAAAACCAGAACAGTTTAGGGGATCAGTCAAACCACACTGCTCCCACCTCAAATCCCAACACAGCTGCTCCAGGCCTAGCAGCCTGCAGCTGGCTCCAGCCTCAAAGGCCTTCCCCCGGAACTTGACAGTTAGGACCAGGGTAGCATTTCCTTTTGCAAATATAATTGTTTCAGTGAGAATTAAGGACCTGTAGCTCCTCTGTATAAAACCAGTCAGATGTATCTTCAATAGACTGAGTTAACTGAACTGAAGGGGAAGTAAATGCTTTTGGAGTGTGGTTTCTAGCTTTATGAGGACTCAGACCTCCCTGATCTAATCTGAGCAGCCCTAGCACCTAATAGAGAGACACAACTGTGGTCCTTAGTGGACATAGTTATGAGGGCTGCTGCATAATTTTGAGGGTCGGAATAAAATAAAAATGGGGGTGTTCTTAAAAATAATGATAATTTTGAAATAGAAATTGTCTTAGTCTCTTTCCTCATTACTGGACAAAATACCTGACACCCATAGCCTAACAGAGGAGAGTTTATTTTGGCTTATGTTTCAGTCCATAGTCTGCTGCAGGCTCCAAGGCGGGATAGCGTGGCAGAGGAGCACAGTGGAGGAAAAGTCACTCACCTCATGGCAGCCGGGAAACAGGGCAAAGGGAGGAGTCAGGGAGGGAGACACACTCTTCCAGGGTCCACCCACCTTTTCCAACAAGTTTTTATCTCCTAATAGCACATTTTGCTATAAACTCATCAGTGAAGTAATCCACCAATGGGCATAGCACCCCCAGTGTTGGGGGCAAGGGCATCTGGGTATAAATCATAACACCAGCAGAAAAGCATTAAACCAAGTTCAAGGCCTTTTAATCCAAGGCCCCATGAACTGTACAGACCTCACACCCAGGACACTAACACTGACAATTTTTTTTTCACTAGAGCTAATTGGCTGGCATATTTGGAAAAATTCAAAGAAGGTACAATTTGAGTTGTAATTTTTAAGGTAAATTTTAAATTCTTCAAGGTAGAGAGAATGGCCTAGACAAAGACATGACAATGAAACAGTGCAAGTTGTATTGCCCTGATGCCAGGCAGGCCAGGAGCAATTGGGACAGAAGTAATTCTGTGTGAATCAAGCTAAAAAGAGGCACAGGGCAGAATCAATGTTCTTGGAAGATGGAGTGGTGTGGAGGCTTCACTGGAACAGGCTGACCTTGGTTTGAAACTAGTTAAAAGGCCCTATGGTCATTGAAAGGATCCACTCAGATAGTGGTTGTGTGATCACAACATTCTGAAATGGCCCTTTTCCTGGAACTTAGAACTGTAAATAACTTCTAGGAGGTCACTGGTTTGCTCTGAGCTCTTGTATTAGGCCCAACAGACCAAACTAAAATGGAGTTACTCATGCTGAAGTTCTATACCACTAAGCCAAAATTATATTAAAGGGACCCAAAAGGCACTGCTGATGACTCCTTAGATCCCTTGGTGTAATCGCTACACCAATTACAATAAATTACAATATACTTGGTGAATGAATTGATTTATGACTTTCCTTTGTTCTGTGACTATAAAAATTCATATAACCCCTTCCACAGTGAAACCCGTCACACCAGCATGCACACCAGCACAGAAGGCAAAACTCTGCCCTCTTGCTATGTTTCCCAAGTGCCCTCTATGACATATCTTAATATCAAGTCACCTGCGAACATATATATATATATATATATATATATATATATATATATGAAGGGCTCAGATCCATTTTCACAGAACTGGCAAAAAATAATAAATAATTTAGGGCTAAGAAGCAATAAATCATAAATAGAGAGTGGTTTGTTAGATAGCAAAAGCCAACTGAGGGAGATATATATTCAACCTTTTAGCTTGTATTTCAAGTCCCTGAATCCCTTTTCACTTTTCCTATCTTTTTGTCTATGGTGCGGTCTGGGAAATTTCTTGACAATCCAAGTCTTTCTTCATCTTTGTCTAATCTGTTGTTAACCTAGAGATGGAATTTTAAAAACTGTCTTTTTTTTTCATTTCTAGAGGAACTGTACTGATTTTCTCTTGTCATATAATCCTGTTTTAAATAATGATTTGTATACATTTAACAATATAATTTAAAGTATGCATTTCATCAACTTTTTCTAGATCCTATTATCTCGACCTCTTGCTAATATTTCTTTTTGTTGTATCTGTGTTGAATTTTTTATAATTTTGTGAGTTTTTTTGTTTAGGATTTTTTTTTTCCTGAGAAAGGCAATTATATTTTCAACTAAGAAAATATTCCTAGCTGGGCATGGTGTCTCACTTCTGTAATCCCAGTGCTCGGGAGGCTGAGACAAGAGGATTGTGGTGAGTTTGAGACCAGTCTGCGTTACAAAGTGAGCTCAAGGCCAGCCTAAACTGCTTAGCAAGACCCTGTCTCAAACACACACACACACACACACACACACACACACACACACACAGAGAGAGAGAGAAAAAAAGAAAGAAAGAAAGAATAGAAAATATTCCTGTGGGTTTGATCTCCACTAAACAAACAACCAACATCAAACAACAAAAAACCCAAAATAAACAAACCAGAAAAATTTGGAAAAGATTCCTGGAAAGTACAGTGATTTTATATTTTTTTCTGCGAGGCAACCAGAGATTTTATCACTCTGAAGCTAATTCTCATACCAAAATTTAGCTTGGAAATTCTCACACAAGGAAGGCATTGTAAATTATGACTCTGCCCCTCTGCATGGTGCAAGTTTGAAACTTCAGTATCACATGGGAGGAATATTCCCCCTAGGTACACAGTATTGTTGGTTTCTTGCGACAGTAAGAAGGCTATTTTAGTTCTCTTTTCATTGAAAAGTTGGCTTATCCAGGGACTTAGTTTATTTAGAGATCTCAGATTCAGCTCTTTACCACATGTGGGTCTAAGACTACCTCTCCTTCCTTTAGTTATTAACATCCCACCCCTATTCTTTCGGACCTAAATATAGGTCTAAGTTCTTCCCTCACCCAGTATCTAAGAACTCAAGCTACAAGTTTACCACTCACTCTGACATCAGGTTCCTTCTTTCCTTCTGTTATGTGTAGCTTTTAAGCTCAGACATGCATTTTACATAATTTTTCAAAAATATTTTATCTATTATTTCCATGTGTGTGTGAAGAGATGTGGTAAGGAGGGACTGAGTCTGCCTTAGCTCACAAACACGTTTCTGGAAACTGAGTTATAGATCTTCCAGCATTCTGGAATTTTCAACTGAAGATTTTAAACAGGAGAGGGAACATGATAAAATTTATAATGATGACTCTGGTAGATCGAAGAATGAATTGTAGAAGGAAGTGATTCATGACTTGCGTGTCAGTTGTGATGACTTGCAGTAGATCTGATTTAAAGATAATGAAGCAGTGAAGGGTTTCCCTGCCACCGTCTGCCGGTTTGAAAGCCCCTGTCATTTCACACAAAGGGAAGACTTTGAACTGGCATAGTCAAGGGAGGCTTCAGAAGGAAGTGATAGCTGCTATTGTTGCAGAAGATGGGAGGAAATTCTTAGATGATGTGAAGAGGAAAGAGGCTTCTTTGAGGCTGGCAAGACAAGGATGAACCTTGGAAAATAAAATAGCAGGGATGCCTGTGGCTTATGAAAGGCCAGGGAGTCAGAACTTGATCAGCGTGGAGTGACCAAGTAGGGGACAGTGGACATAGCTGGAATAGGCAGTGGGAACCAGATTGGGGAGGATGTTCATACCCTATAGATATTCTCATTGTTAGTGATTAGTAAGAATATGTTTTTACAGAATCATACAGGGTTTTGCTAATGCTAAAGTCGAACAAAATATTTTGTACTGATTGACATATGACAGAAGTTAGTTCCAAAAATGGAATGATCTCAATTTTCAGACCATCTAAATGTTCTGTTGTCACTATAATCTGAACTTCAATTCCAGAAACAAAATAAATGTTTGACAAATTGATCCAAACCATCTATTTCCAACTGCTTCAAAACAAATTGTTGGTTTGGGGGTTACCAGCTGTTGCTTTTTACTTTAAGATTATTTGGTAGGGAGTATGCTATAGATAGACGTTTGAGTTATTATATAGATATATAGGTGTAGATAAATATAAAAATATATAGATATTTTGGGATGTACTGGAGATTGAACCCAGAGCCTTTGCACTGAGCTACATCTCTTTCCCCTCTTTTAAAATTTTGAGACAAAGTCTTACTAAGTCTCCCAGCCCAGACTTAAACTTGCAGTCCTCTCATCTCTGCCTTGTAAAGTGCTGGGATTACAGGCATGTGATACTATGCCCAGCTCTTGATTTGCTTTATATTTTTAAAAATGAGATTTCCTTAGATTTATACACCTGTGGATTTTTAGAGAGAGATTTAGGATGGTTCCTCTATTTTTTCCACTAAAAATTATAAAGCTAGAATTTTCCTCCTGGAATATTTGTTTTGCAAATGTGCTCCTGTCCACATTTACCAAATATTTTGGAAAGTTTGAATAACTGTTAGAGATATCTGTTGAAGATGAGTGACTCAGCATGAAGAAATGGAGGAACACAAAGGAGGAGATAATGGCTTCACCACAGAATAGAAAAGGAAGCCAAGGAAAAGAGATGGTTTTCAGTCTTAGGTTAACTCTCTTTGGACTGATTTTCCTTTGTGTTACGACTCTGATGAAAGAGATAAACATGCTTTTATTACCTTTTTTGTATATGGAACTCCAACAAAATATCAAAAATAACAACCTTCAATTCATTGACTACCAGTGGGATTGGTGCCTATTAGTGTGGCAGGCACTTAATAATCTTACCTCAGTATCGGGCCGGTAGCCAGGAAAAGTTGATGTACGTGCTAAACTGTTAGACCCAATTGTTTTCTTACACATCTTAGTAGCATCCACACTAGACACCGTGCCTGACAGGGCAGAAACTCAGTGAAGTACTACTGAATGACTGAATATTTGAGTATATGAACACATAAAAAGAAAGGAAAGAGTAACACGATCATATCTTTAGGTACACAATATAGGCTGTAAACAGGCAAGCGGGTGAGTATTTTACCCAGAATATACTTGAGCAAACTGAAATTAATCAAAGCCTTATTTTGACTCCTCAGGTGGGAAAAGTGATTTATTTTATTATATTTTTTGTGCAGTGCAGTGCTGAGTTTATTGACACAGCTGCTGTCACCAAGTGATTTGTTTTAAATTGTATAGTTTTCCGCTCTCTTTTGGTGCCATGTGTTCTGTCTCCTTTATGGTGAGACAAGAAACAGAGCTCTATCACGGAGCATTTGACAGTTCATCTGTCCAACCCAAGCAGATGGTCTCCACTCTTTGGGAACCCACACAAAGGCAGGCAGGTGCCAAGACCAGAACAACATTGTTCACAGGTTTTCAGAAAGTCCACCCTGGAAGGTTAGTGATGGTACGGAAGGAAACAGGAGAAAAGAGCAAATGGGAGGTTCAGGTTCGAGTTCAGACAAGAGTTGATGTGAGCCTGGCCACAGGGATGGAGATGAAGGGGACTGCGATGGCAGTGTGGAGGGCTGCTTGGGTATGGGCAGTGAACAGAGAGTGGAGAAGGATGAAGGCCAGGTTCCAGGCCTGGATGACCGAGTGACTCAAGATGCAGCTACCCAACATGGAAAAGGCTGGAAGTGGAAAAACACTGGGTGGGAGAAGGTTTTGGATGAAGTCACAAAACCATGCCGACATGACTCATGGTCTCTAACTCCATCAAGGGCTTCTTGTTAACTGACAATTCCTTTGCAAGGAAAAAAAGTGTTATTAATAATTGTAACTATTTCAAATACTTGTCTTTTGATTTTATAATTTTATTTTTTTATTAGGTCATGTTTGCAATACATAATGATTACATTTATCTTGGGGAGTATTTATATGTACATAACATATTTTAATACTGGGGTATTTTTGGTCCCCCTTACCATCCCATCCCTCCCTGTTCCCTCCAACTCTTATTCCCCTTACCATTTGAAAAACCTCTATTTCCATGTTTTTCTTTGATTCTCTTTTTAAAAATTCCCTTTCCCTCTTTCCTTCCTCTATCCCTTCCTTGTTCCCCTTCCCAGTTGAAAAATATCTCCCTATGTCCTATTATCAATCATTTATTTTTTCTATTTATATTTTGCATTTC
>RJWT010043014.1:0-12031 GCA_004365215.1 Cuniculus paca | reverse complement strand
GGTAGAAAAATCATCCCGTTACCTCTTTGACTGCAGTACTTAGCTCTGTGCCTGGCTCATGGTAGGCATTCAGAAGTGATTTTGCAATAATGAGTTGTATTTTGCGAGTAGATGTTCATACTTATGATTTACTTGGGTAGAGGGGTAAGATTAAAATGCATGGAACAATTACAGAACAAAGCAAAATTGTATAAAACTAAGTATCAAATGTTCACAACTTCAGAAATACTCTTATCTTATGCTATATTAGGTTCTTCATGTTAGCAGTAATTATAATAATAATGATCCATTACAATAAAAACTATAGTTTCCAAAATGCTTTCACACACATTATCTCATTTGCTTCTACACCAATTATTTAGGGACAAAGAAGTCATAGAATCACTTATGCCACATCATGTAACAGGAGCAGATTTTCGTGTCATTTTTCTTTGCTGAAAGCAGTTGCTGGTGCAGCAGATCGAGACTGTGTTTGTGTGAACTTAGGAGAAGTGTCATTTCTCTGTGTCCCAGTGAACTTTATAAAACATAGTGTCACATGTCCTCAAGGACAAAAGCTGCTTCACGATACTTTTGGCTTTGCAGTCACAGAAACTCCTTTAAAGATATGAAGCAGAGGAGTATTTAAAATGCAATTAGTGCCTCATATTTAATAACTGTGACCACTATATTTTATATACAGACCCCATCTATTTGCAGATTTAAAATCATACCTACAAACCCCCTAAAATTTCTCTACCCAAGAACAGAAAAGCCCCATTCGAAACCAACAGGATGATCAACAGAATTGAGTTAAACCACACCAGAGGAGTAACTTGTCCCTTATGGCTTTCCTCTCACTGAGAAGTCCTATTTGTTGAACAGCTACTATGAGCCAGGTCTTGTATTAGGTACTGTGCTAAGAGCTTCACCTTCACTAACCCTCAGGCATTCTCTAGAGGCAGATGCCATTACACTCATTCTCCAGATGAGGAAGTTAATGCTCAAAGAGGTAAAATAAACATTCTGTTACAACAAGAAACTATGAAATGGCTGGGATTCAACCTGAAATCTTTGTGATTTCTAAGCCAGTTCCCCCTCTACCTTAAAAGGTTGCTAACCAAAGAATACATGAATATTTTAGGGTCCCCCAGTAATCTTAAGAATCTGTCATTTCAACTGTTTCTCATTATTGCTTTTAATGAAAACATGAATAATTAATTGTGGACTGACAGTCAACCCGACACAAAACACTAAGAGTTGCAGATGGTCTTCCCTATCTGACATCATAACAACCAGCTGATATTGGATATAAAAATTTTCCTGATCACGCAATTATGTGCTTTCATTGTAGGTGGAAGGGAAGAAGGAGAAATACGTAACTCAACTTCTTACTCATCAGTGTTGGACACTACTAACACTTTCATGTTTCCCACTGGGCCCCCAAGGAGCTCAAAGCACACTAGAAGCATCCAGGACAAAAAAGCTGCTGTCTCAAAGAACCAGCTCATTCTAAAGTCCCTGTTAGGGCTTTCCACACTTCTGGTTCTGCACCAAGGATTCTAACTCCCCAGCCTTCTGGCTCCTCATCTAGGGGAGGAGACAGAGAGCAACTCAGTGCTGTAGCCAGAGGTCAGCATCCAATCTGGCTCACACCCCTCCTAACAGAGCATTCTACCCTTCAGAGCTTTGGTCAGCAACAAGTGGGCCTTACTCAGCAGCAAGCCTGTCCTCATTGATGAACTCTGCCTAGGAGACAGAGGAGGATCGCAGGGCCCAGGGGAAACTGTCCTTTACAGGGGACAGTGGAGCAAGTCTGCAAATGGAGATGGTATTGTCCAGTGGACAAAGAGGAGGTGAGGCGTGCATTTGGAAACATCCTGGGTGTCTGAGTAGGTGTGGGGGAATAGGTGGGTGGATCAGCAGGAAAAAGGGAAGGCAGGGTGTGGGAAGGGAAAAGACAGGAAGTAGTGAGATGTACTCTGCTTACAGCTCTCTCTGCCTGCAGCCTTCTGCCCTACCCAGTGTCTTGTCCCATTAGCAAGTCAGGCGGGCTCTTAGGCTGCAGCTGAGGTGGCACTCCCTCAAAGAATCATTCTGGTACCCCGATTCCAGGTTGATTTCCCCTGCTTGGCTCTCCCCAGTATCCTGTACTTCCCTAAAAGTAGCACTGATCATTCTTAGCGGAAACTGCCCACTTACAACCAGACGTTCATGTCTCCATTAGTTACCTATAACCGCAATAGCGCATTGCCACAACTTAGTGGATTAAAGCAATGAAACCTTATTCTTTCACACACAGTCTTGTAGGCCAGAGGTCTGACCTCAGGCTCATAGGGATGTAACCAAGATGAAGGGAGGGCTATTTTCTTCTGGCACTATCAGGAGAATCCATGCCTTGCCACTTCTAGTTTCTATAGTCCACCAGACCCTGGACCGAGGCCACATCACTCCAGTCCCTCCTCTCCTTCCCAGGGTCACATTGCCTTCTTCTACTCCATCATCAAACCTCCTTCGGCTTCCAACTTCTAAGAGCACTTGTGATTGCTTTAATCACCCCCAATATCTCTCTCAAGAGCCTTAGCTTAATCATGTGTACAAAGTCTATTTCGTCATATGAGGTAATATTCACAGATCTGGGGGTCAGGACCTGAGTATCTTTGGTGACCTTTGTTTAACCTATCATAAAGTCCTCACCATCAAGGGCATAAGTTTTTTTTATTTTTTCTTTTCACATCCAGAGGTTTATTTACTTGACAAAAATCTAAAAAGATATTACAATGGATGGAGAGAGAACCGTGGTTAGAAAGTCTAAAGTTTATATACTTTTGAAAATCTGTCAAACAGTACAAAGATCACCAAAGGCAGAAATAAAATCACAGTATTTTCATTAATAAACCAAGAACCCCTCTAGGAAACTTTCATTTTCCTACTAGATATCTTTTATTTTGCCCTTTATTTATATTTGAGTTTCTCACATCAGAGAGACTATGTGATATTTAAGTTTGTGTGTCTGATTTATTTCACTTAACATTATGATCGCTCAAGGAACAACTGTTTTTCTACAGATAACTCAAGTTTACCTTTCTTTATGTCTGAGTAGTACTCTACTGTGTATAAATACCATGTTTTCTTTATCCATTAGTCTATTAATGGGCAGAGTCTGTTTGCAAGATTCGTGTATTATAATTTGTGCTGTTATAAACATGCACATGAATGTACCTGTAATGTATTATCTTTAACTTTCAGGAAGATACTCAGAAAGGGAAGAGTGGGGTCAAATGGAATTTTGAGTTTTAGTGTTTTGAGGTATCTACATACTTATTTTCATCGCAGTTGTACTATATTACATTCCCACCAACAATAAAGAAATGTTCCTTTTCTCCTGCAGACTCTCCAGCACTTGTCATTATTTGATTTCTTGATGGCCATTCTTTCTGGAGTCAGATGGAATTTCAGTTGTTTTCATATGCATTTCTCTAATGGATTCCTTTTGTTATTCTATTTCTTTTTCTGGTTCCCTATAAATTTTAGCACTGTTTTCTTTAGTTCTGTGAGGGAGTGCTATTGACATTTTGATTGGGATTGCAATAAGTTAATATATTAGTTTTGGAAGTATGGTCATTTTGACTATACTGATTCTGTCTCTATCCAGGAACAAGGAATATTTTTCCATTTTCTAATGTCCTCTTCAATCTCCTTTTTCAGTAGTTTGTCTTGTAAGTCTTTCATTTCCTTGGTTAGGTTAATTTCTAAATATTTCATTTTTCTTGATGTTATTATAAAAGGAATTATTTCCCTAATTTCTGTCTAGTGCATTTTTTATTATGCCCAAGAACTCTTGATTTATTTTGTGTTGACATTTTATTGTGCTGTGCTACTGAATTTGGTAATTAATTCTAGGAGTCTTCTGGTGAACATTTTGAGTTTTCTATCCAGAGGGTCATGTCATCTACAAATAATGATAATTTGGCTTCTTCCTTGCCTATTCATAACCCTTTTATTTTATAATTGCTCTAACTTATGTTTGAAGAATTATACTAAACAGGAGAGGTTATAGCAGACATTTCTGTCTTCTTCCTGATTTTGCAGAGGAAGATTTTCATCTTCTCTTCATTTAGTATGATGTAGGCTGTTGGCTTGTCATAAAAGAGTTTTACCAAACTGAGATAAGATCCTAAAGATTCTTCTTTTATTGTGAATGGCTGTTGGATTTTGTCAAAGTTTCTTTTCTTCATCAAATGAGATGATCATGTGTGTTATTTTTGTCCTTGCTTCTGTTTATGTGGTGTATTACATCTGTCAATTTGTGTATGTTGAACTACTCCTGCATCTCTGGGATGAATCCTACTAGGTTATGATATATGATCTTTTTGATACATTATGCTTGCCAATATCTTTTTGAGGATTTTTGTATCTATATTCATTAAAGAGATTGGTTTACAATTCTTTTTTTTTTTTCTTAATTTGGTTCTTGTGTAGTTCTAGAATCAAGGAATGCTAGTTTCCAGAAATGATTTTGAGGGCACTGTATCCCTTTCAATTTTATTAAAGAGTTTGAGGCTCATTTGGCATCTGATTTTCTCTAAAGTTCTTGTAAAATTTAGCAATAAATCCATTGAGGCTGGGCTTTTCTAAATTGGTAGATTTTTTTTATTACGTCTTTGATTTCATTGCCTCATATTGGATTTTTATACCTTCTTGGTTCAGCTTTGATAGTTTATAGGTATGTAGGAATCTATTCATTTCTTCTGAATTGAATTTTCCATTTTATTAGAGTATAGTTTCTCAAAGTAGTTACTAGTGATCTGGATTTTGGCAGTGTCCACTGTGATTTTGTCTTTTTCATTTCTTTCTTCCTTCTTTTTCTTAGATTGGGCCAGGATTTGTCTGTTTTGTTTATTCTTTCAAAGAGCCAGTTCTTCAATTCATTGATTCTTTGCATTTTTTTTTAGTCTCAATTCCATTAATTTCTGCTCTGATCTTTTATAATTTCTTTCCCTGTACTAGTTTTGGATTTGGATTTTTCTTGTTTTTCTAAGACCTTCATATATATCATTAGGTTATTTATTTAAGCTCATTCTGTTTTTCAGATATGAACATTCACAGCTATAAGTATCTCTCTTAGAACTTTAATTATGTCCTACAAATTATACTGGCATTATCATTTTACTCTATGAACTATTCATTTCTTCTGTTACTCATTGATTATTTAAAAGAGTACTGTTTCATTTCCATGTGTGCAATTTCTGTGGTTTCTTTTGCTACTGATTTCTAGTTTCATTACAATATGATCCAGTAACACACGTGGTATAATTTTAGTTATTTTGCTTTTACTTGAGTGTGCTTTTGGGCTAGCATATGGTCTGTTTTGGAGAATACTCCATGTGCTGCTGAAAAGAATGTGTTCTGTGATCACTGGGTAACATGGGCACAATCTTGTTCCTTACTCTATTCTAGTGTCCCACACAGTTGTCCAAGTCAAAGTATGTGCTCAATAGAAATATGTTGAAAAGAATGAATGAAATTTGTGGGTGGTTGGGAAAATGGATGTTGTAAGTAACACAAGTCATGTGAATGCTGTGACTTGATATCGACACAAAGCATTAAGGTTATGTAGGCCCAGTAAGAGTGGTAGCTTTGTATGGTGGTCAGTAAAGTCACTGAAGGGATTCAGGCAGGCAGGACTCTTTCTATGACTATGTCTTTATTTTTATTTTATGTTTTATTAATATATATTTGCATTATATAGTGATTATATAACTATTTCTTGTGGGGTATGTATATAACATACCTGGTTTATCTTATATGAGAAACCTAAAATATAAATAAAGACCAAAATGAAAGCAAAGTAATAGAAACTAAGAAGTTAGCTGTTTTTCAAATGGGAAGGAGATTGGGCAGACCATTTTGTAAAAGTCTTACCATAAAAAGTATCAGTCCCTAACCTCCAGCCCCTGGAGTCTATAACTTTCCTTATGAAATTTAGGAAATGAGATTCCTTCTTCTGAGTGGCAAAAGAGTCTTGATTTGATTTTTAATGTAGTAGAATGTGACATGTGTCCTAGGCAGTCTCATGGTGAGCATAAAAGGACAAAAGCCTCGTGTAAACTAAAGATTCCTGTATTCCAGCTTTCTCCTGTGAACAGCTTGCAGAAGTCTCCTTTCCAGTTGCCTCAGTCCTAGAAACTCACTCACCCTCTGAAAGCATGGGAGGATAAAGACACTTGGACATCGAGGAGGGCCACAGACTGCAAAGAAATGACCAAGTAAACACGGAGTAAAGATATGCCTATGTCTATGGTGACGGGAGGGGAAGGGGAAGGACAGAAAGGGGACACAGGAAGCAAATGAGCAGCCACTAGAAATTTCAGAAGAGGGTTCCATAGTCGCCAAGCCATTGAGAATACATTGAGCACTCAAGGGAGAAGGCAATGGCAATGCCCGCTTTGCATTCAAACCTGCAGCCCAGTGCCAGGAACCTCTGAGAGTGCTTTCTTTCCCCTTCCTAATTCACATTGCCAAACACTAAATGGCATTGGCAAACCCGATCTTCTCATAAAGATGACTCATTTGGCATTTTCTAATCCTGTACATTGATTTAATCAGCAAACGGCTTTCCCGTTCCCTATCTCATTTGAAACTCACACCACTTCCTTAGATAGAGACACAGCAGCTCTCACAGCCCCTGTTCCCAGAAGGGGAAGCAGAGTGCCGGAAGCATGTGGATGTCCACTAGCGCATGTGTCATTTCTTTTGCTCCGGTATGCCGCCTACACTGCCACTTCTTGTATAAAACTCAATCTTCAAGCTGCTGTGTTGAAGGACCATACAATATTACTTGTGTGCTTATGTGTACATACACACACATGCATATGTAATAGCATGTACGTATCATTGTATATTCTACCCATTGGTATGCTTAGGTGAACATATGACATAGAAGTCTAATAAAAAAGCACTTGAGACAGCGGGAAGACAGTCCAGAAAGCACCATGTTCCGAGATATGAACTAACAAGGGGAAGCCCTTATTTACCTCCAGTAACTAAGGGAAAGGCAAAATGATGAGAAATTCATTCGGACCAATACAGAACACTTGGACAGTTCTTGGAATGAAAGGTTAGATCCTAATTACTATAGGTGTCTTATTCCTTCTGAGCAAAGACTCACTTGTCATATGCTCTGATATCTCAAACGTTGAGAGCCTTCTTGGTAAGCACTGGGCATCATTTGGGATGCAAAGCCAAATTAAGATACAGTCCCTGCTTCATGGAACTCAGAGCAGAGGGGCAAGGCCACGCGTACATTGAGCGGTTATCTCGCAGTGCTACGAGGGCTCGTATCACACTGACACATAAGAACACAGAAAGGGGATGTCGCCCATGGGTTGGTTCATGGGAGAATTTTGGGGAGGGCTGATACTTGGGCTTACATCAATGTGTTGGGTAGAAGATGAGGGGAAAAACACTCAGTTAATGTGGACCGATGGGCTGTTGGAGGAATAGCTGAAGGAAGATTGGACTCTGTTTCTCTCATGGGCCCGATTCCTTCTCCTGGAAACCACGGCAGCCCTCCACCTCCTTCACAGTCAAATATAAGCAGTTATTGCACTGAAACCTTGAGAATTCATAGATAATTCATAGACCGTTTAGGAAGTGAGTGTCACACTCAGTAAACAATGAAGCCGATCTGCAGCCCAGCAAAGCCTAGGGAAATGAGAAGATTAGCAGCCTCTTGCCCTTATGTAAGGAAGCAAATAAACACTCTGGCCTCTGTTGCAGTTCAGTTCTCTCTTTTGCTTGGCAAACTTTTTGGATGTCCAATTATCAGGCAGCCCAGAAACTAGTTTCTCGTCTTAAGATAAACACCCTATGACGGAGGCACAATTTATATCTATTATTTTTTCATCAGGCTGCCATCTCAGTCTAGGCAAGGCTAAATAAGAAGAACTGTTAGGAAAATCAGAGGCGAGGACACAAATGAATGTTTTACCTTTGGCATTTAGATGCAGAAATGATCCTGGACCCCGCGCGTCTTCCTATGTGGCATTTCTAGCGCTGAACAAGAAAATATGAATCTAAAAACAGATATTGTCTATAATGAATCCATCTGGCCACATATCAAGTTTTTAAATATTTACAATTATGGTCCAGACCTTATTAAAGTTGCAGGAAACAGGAGCAGCAGGATTTACATATGGGGCTCAAGAAACCTCTCTCAGTCAGACCATGGCAGCAACTGCCTTGAATTTCTAGAAAAATATATATTTCATTTGCTCCACTCTTGAGGTCAGGAAAGAGCACGATGATGGCAGGAAAATGGCTTACTGGGACTTCTCAAAGTGTGCAGGACACACAGCAAAGCACATGCATTAGTTCTCAAGTTTATACTTCCTCTATTCCCATCTGAAAAAGCTACTTCATGTTAATGACCCAAAAGAAGGACATTTCAATAAATGTATGCAGACAAGGAATAAATACAGGGAAATAGAGAATCTTCTGTTCTCAAGGGCAGCGCAAAAATCAAAATTTGAATCAGAGTTGTAATCTACTCTTACTCAGGGCCTCTAGTCTGACAAAGCTGTGAGGTTTCTGTAGGGAACCACAAGATCTGGCCATGTGAGAATCGGGATTTCAGCCTGGGTTGCTACTACCCACCCACTGTATGAGTGCGGGAAAGGCACTCGGTTCCCTCATGGTCTACCTAAGGGGTAAGAGTGTGCACTGTCCCCTCAGAGGGCTCAGGGCACAGATGCTGCTGTACTGGTTTTCAAATTGGTTTGATGGATCTGAAAATCAGCCTAGCAGATCGGAGCCCTGCTTTGTAGACAAAGTAAAATTAAAACAGAATAAAATAGAGGAGACTAGACTGCAATGTATAGTAGCTCACACATAGCACGGTTTTGTAAATTTTGGTTTTGTATGTATGCATGTATGTAAATATGTACATATGTCTGTATGTACAAGTGTATGTATGTGCATATTATGTATGTATGAATATATGAGGTTGTGATGCTGAACACTCTGGTCCTATAAATTAAGCCTTTGGTATGTGAAAGAGATTTGCAAAAGTAATGGGAGGTACCCAGGAACTAAGCCAGTCATGCACAAATTGCAAATGCATTTTGTTTTGCCTGCTCTGTGTTTTCAATCAAAAAAGAAAAAAAAATGAACTGCAGATGTGTCTCAGTAGTAGAGTGTTTGCTTAACATACATGAGGCCTAGGGATCAATCTGCAGCACTGGGAAAAAACTTCAAAATAAGAAAGAAATCAAATTCAATTTAAAAAATTAAATATAATCAACAGATATCCATGTCTTTCATTTTCCAGCATGGTTTATTCTGAGTGTGTTTCACTGGTTGAGCATGAAACGTCTGAATTCCTGATATCTGGGTAGTACATAATAAGTACGTATCTCCAATTCTATACTTCTTGCATTCATGCAGAATTGTATTGTAATCATCCTCAAGCACTCAAAGAATAATTTGATCTTCTTCAGTGTATCTTCTGTGCTGGCAGAGTGTGTTATGTAGTAGCTGCTCAATAAATGTCTTCAAGAAAAGAACATTACCATTGGCTAAACCGGCAGAGTAGAGATTTCTGGATTCCTGTCTGCATTCAGACTTTGCTAGAGGCCTCCTAGGTGATACTGAAGGAGTAATTTCCCTGCTGTACATCTGTTTCCCTTGTTAGCAAGATGAGGGGATTGGACTTGAAGCAGTGTTTTCCATACCTGGGTGTGTCTGGAAAAGCCAAACACAGTAACAAATTCCTGGTTGACTGATGATGTGAACAACTGAGGGAGTCAATTCGCCATTTTTATCTATTCTGTTTATCTGGGTTCTGTCTTGAATTTCATTTGACTAGATGATCTTTAAATTCCTATCCAGATCTGCCATCAGACCTATGCATCCCTGCGAGGCACCGTCACGGGTGCCCCCCAATCCCTTCATTAAATTGTGTTCTTTCTTCAAGTGACTGAGGCTGTGGCTAATGTGAATGGAACATTTCCCAACACACAGCTGGAGTCTCCATTTGTTATCTGGCTTTCAAACAGAGGCCAGGCAAAGCGTCTTCCCTTCCTTTGACTCCTGCAATTTTTGATGACTAACTGCATTCGTCTCCTCTGATGTGCTGCTACTCCCATAGATCTTGCTGGGAACTTTCTGTTCCAGGGGTCCATCCATCAGTTAGTGGGGATTAGGAGGACATTTAATGGTGAATTCATTATCATGAGAAATCTGTGAGTTGCAGTCATAAAATTTGCTCTTGTTTTATAGAAGGCTCCATCACTCACCCATTTCAGAAAACAACTGATACCAAGCCACATCCTCTGGCATCCTGCTCTGCTTTGTGAAGCTTGCAGGGATCACTGGATCACTAATAATATGTTAATCGAATCCCTGTAACTCAAGTTGCCATGAGCAGCAAGCCAAGGCATGATTTGCACACTCACGTCCTTGTACAGTGCTGTGTCCCCTTCTCCTCTTCCCCATCCCTTAGGGCTAAACTCCCTCATATATTCTATGATGCTTTGCCACCTCACTTCTCAAGGACTAACATAATTCATCACACTTTGCGCCTCTGTAATTTAATATCCTTCTGTTGATGTCTCTATTAATATCCCTCTATTTCAACTTGTGCCTCAGTTTCTTTATCTTGTGGGGCAGATTAAATGAATAAAGAGAAGTAAAGCACATAAATTGTGCCAGGTAGGTGACAGATATTACGTAAATGTTAGTCATCATGATTGCTATTATTCGTAATCGGCATGTGTACTTATTTCACCTGAGGAGATGACATACAGCAAAATGCAAGGATTGGAAGGGTGCTCAGGATAGGAATGGGTCAAACAGAGGAGGAGCAGGTCCACGGGGCTGGCAATGTGAAACTTCCTGGAACAGTCATGTAAAGAAAAAGAGTTTTGCAAAGAAATGCAAATGGATAGATAGCACTGAAGACCTCTCCTGCCTGCTTTAGATGTGCAGTTTAAGCTCCAGCAGCTGCCCATGAAGGGACAGGATCCAGAAGGTCTTTATCCTCCAGCCCCAGCCCCTGCAGCTCTGGAAGATTGCTTTCTGTCCTGCCCTTTCAGAAGGGTGGCCTCAGGCTCTTGGCGCAGGCTGCCAAAGTCGAGGACCGTGGGCCACACTTCCTGGAAGCTGAAAGTAGAGGCTTCTCAGGCGACACTCACGTGCTGCCTGCTTTTCTAGCTGCTGGACTCAGGGGTCTTGATTTATGTATAGGGTTTAGGAAGGAGGACTGGGGCTTCCAAGCTGCTCACCCCCATGAACTGGTATGATTTGAGCAGTGCATCATTCATACCCTTCAGAGCACCTAAGTCTGTCTATCCCCAAGGCCAGGACGATGATACTCTTCACCTAAGGGCAGAGTCCACCGTGCAAGGTCTCAGTGGCCTGTCAGTCTGCTGAGCTGCATACCGTACCTGTGCAGTGATATTCAGGCATTACCATCCTGCCTTGTGAGGGCTTGCATGCTCCCTCAGAGATTTTCAATAAATCCTTTAGTTTGTTTTTGTTTTTATTACTGTACTTTGTCTATTTATCCATCCAACAAACTCCCTGGGACAGTATTTGATAGTCAGATGAGTAAGTTGAAAAAACACAGGATGCAATCCCTTCCCTCTATTGATCACAGGCTAACAGAGAGAGAGAAAAACAGAGAGAGAGAGAGAGAGAGAGAGAGAGAGAGAGAGAGAGAGAACACACTAAGCAATCATCTAGAGTGAGAGATGCTAGAACAATGGCCAGTATATATCAAGGGTACAGCACTTGAAAACAAATATATCAAAAGGATGGAGTAAAGTATAAAAATGCTGTTTTAAAGCACGCCTGTATGTGTGTGACAGACACACATTGTCCTTCCTCTCTGGAGTGCCACTGACAGTCCTACCACATATCCAATGCCCCATACACCTGGACATTGCCTGGCCTCTGGGGACTCTGTGGGGTGGGATTCACATGAGACACGTGAAGCTATGTACCAGAGGTGTCACTTGGGGGGTATAGTAAGTTTCTTTGTTTTGCAAGC
>RJWT010043013.1:0-12023 GCA_004365215.1 Cuniculus paca | reverse complement strand
AAACTGGACTTCGGGCTCGTCCCAAGTCCAGGTCCCTCCAAAGAACTAAGCGTTTACTTCGCGCCGCGGCTCCCTGGGCGCAGCGCGACTCGTTTTCCCCTAGGTCTGAGTCTCTGGGCAGCAGCTCTGGAGGAAAAAAAACAGCAGTAAACCCAAGTTCACCTATTCGAGACTGACACTTCCCCTCCGCCCTCGCAAACCTTCGGAGAACCGAGAGGCAGGCAGTCCGAGCCCCGCCACGTGGTGGCCCGGCCGGCCGCAGGGCGGAACGCGGCGAAGGGCGGCGCAGAGGCAGCCTCGGGGGGCACGGCGCGCTGCCTTGGGCGGAGCTGCCCCCGACCTCGCGCCCCGCGGTGCGCAGGGTCCCACGCCCGCTCGTCCGGGCCCGCAAAGCGGGTGGAGGGGGTCGCGCCGCGGGTGAGGCTGTAGGGGTTCAGGGAGAGGGAGCCGGGGCGGGGGTCGCGTTACCTCTCCGGGGGCTGCTGCCGGGACAGCTGGGCGGCGGCGGCCAGCAGCAGGCAGAGCGGGGCCCAGGCGCGCGCGCGCCTCATGGCTGGTGTAGGAGCCCGGGGCGCCACGCCACAGCGCGCGCAGCGGCGCCCTCCGCACCGCCTCGCAGCCCCCGGCGCACGCAGCGGCTCAGCCGACTCGCTCTGGCCCTCGCGCTCCCCGCGCGCGCCGCTCCGCGGGGCAGCCCAGGTAGCCGGGTGTGCGCGGCGCACGGGCGGGCAGGCGCGCTTTTAGGGCGATTACGGGGCCGTCTGACTCGACGCTTAATTTCCCCCGAGGAGTTGCTCTGGCAGCCACAGGCCACTGCTGAATATCCCGTTTGTTCTCGGCGGCAGGAGGGCGGCTCCGAGGCCAGGGCCGCCTCCTCTCCTGGGGCGGGCGGGCGTCTCCTCCCGGCACCCACAGCCCCGCTCACCTCGCGCCGCAGCCCGGCGGGGAGGAGGATGGGGAGGGGCGCCCTGCGGAGTGGTACCCAAGCGGGCCGCACTCCGGGGCTCGGAGGATTGTCTGGACCGGCTTCAGGGGCTGCTTGGGGAGCTGTTTTTCCCCAGGCAGCCCCTGAATGCTACTTATAAATAAAAAGTATTAACGCTTGCTGGTTGCTGGAAACCGTGGGTTCCCCCTTTATTTGTCTCCATCAAACATCAGAGCCAAGGGGTGGTCGGAGGAAAGTAGAAGAAAAATTGTACCATGTTGTAACTCCTGATCGTGTTATTGCACACACACGCGCGCACACACACACACCCCAATCTCGGTAGATTCTTCTGTTTCTATTCATGTAGGAGCATGACTAGGGAGATTCTAGTTTTTTTGGTGGATATTTATAATAACATTTTCAGGTCAACATTTTGTGAGTGAATTGTCATTAAATGTCAGATAATCAGGAAAGAACCTGGGTCATTTAACCTTAATGATCCCCTATGTTCTGAATATGGGGTTTCTCTGTGTTAGATTTTTTCTAACAATCGGGAAAAAAAGAAATTTCTTTCTATATAGTATTGTTCAGATTTATAGGGTATTTTTTTTAATGAAGAACAATTCTAGCCTTGTGGAATAAAGGCTTGCTTTAATTGTAGAAAAAAGTTTTAAACTTTTATTTTGTTAAGTGCACTTCAATAACTAGGGATTAATAGTAAAAAAAATAAGTAACCAGAATAGAATGAATTCTCTGAAATTTGAATTACCACCCATTGGCTATATAACTTAATTTTCATGTCTCATTTGTATTGTTCCTTCTAAATTAATTTCACCTTTCTAAGCAAAAAAATAAAAAGTAGTGCTTATCAAGAATTCACATCTAATAATGGTTAATGGTAAGAATGTAAACACTTTAGAGTAGGAAATAAATAAAACTGGGAACAATCTTTTACTAGTGGGAAAAGCCAAGAGCCTATAATAGGAACCAGAGCTTCCTTGCAGAGTTTAGATTATCTTACCATTTTTTACAAAGTGAAGAAAAAAAAACAAAAAACACCACAAACTGCAACTTTTAAAAAATACCCTAAAAGGGCTGGGGATTTAGCTCAGCGGCCTAAGCGCCTCCTTGGCAAGTGCGAGGTCGTGAGTTTGATCCCTGGTGCTGCAAAAAAAACAAAAAAGTGCCCTAAAGGCACCACACCCTGTGTGACATTTTTTTAAAAAAAGGATTACAGAATTTGGCAAACTACATTATACCCTGAAACTTACATCCTGAACTCAGTAAAAATTTATTTAAAACAGCAAAGAGGAAAATAAATTATTGTTTATTTTGCACACATTTCAAGAATACTGTATCCAATAACATAAGTGTTTTAGATGATAGTTTATTAAAAAGTCATAGTTTGAAATTATAAAGCGAAGCTATTGCTCAATTCACTTTCTGGTAATGGTTTGGAATCCTCACACCCAGAAAATATTTCATCCCTGAACTAAGTTTTCAGACTCTAAAATAGAAAAACAAAAAGCTACTAAGGGTGCCTAAATCCGTAGAAAACAACATAAATAGGCAATAGTATTTGCTTGATTTACAGCCTGACAACTGTGTTCATAGTCACACTAACGAGGATTCTAACACTGATCATTCTGTTGTTGAGATTCATAAGAAAGACATTGATTATACCATGTGATTTTTAAAAATTTACTCAGACTCATATTATTTGCTCTTAAAAGCACATATTTGTCTTGGAACTAAAGTTCTGACCAAAATTATAAACCTAAAATGTTCTGAGAAATTTAATGTGTTAAATTTGAGGCAGGCCCCAGGGAATTTTGAAGGTGTGTATGGGTGAGTCTCTGTGAGAACAATTGGTGTACTTTGTGGTGCAGTATTATTACACTGGAGAGGGAGCTACAGAATCCATGTAGTAGGAAAGAGGAGAGGAAGAGAGGGCAAAAACCCTATGGGTAGATTCTTGAAAGGAAAGTGGAGTGGTAGATGAAGTGATCCTTGTTATCCAAAGTATCTGTTGTCCAGTCTTTGCAGTTGCTGGATTGCACAGAAAACTAAAGTCATGGGAACTTGAAAATATTTTCTAATGAAGTGACCACTTGTAAAATTAGACTCCACTTAAGCATTCTTTGCTGCATAATATTAGTATCTAGCTGGACCTCCTATGTCGGCATCTTTGTCAGTTAGTCTCTGATTAATTTATCAACCTTATAAATCTGAAAATGCAGTGTAAATCCAATGTGCAATTATTCCACAGTGCAGGATTGATCTTGTAAAAGATCCGGAATTTCATAAAATGGATGCAAGTGATACCAAAAAGGAGGATGATGGTATGATTTTATTTGTTTTATGAATGAAGATTTGGTTGAGTTGCTTCATTGAGCAGCTGAAGAAAAGAAACTGAAGAAGGATTGGCTGGGGATTTAGCTCAGTGGCCTAAGCGCCTGCCTAGCAAGCATGAGTTCATGGGTTCAATCCCTGGTGCCACAAAAAAAAAAAAAGAAACTGAAGAAGGATGCTGGCCAAATGTCACTTCATAAAGAATAACCTATTTTCTTCTTCAGTGCTGAGAGTTGAACCCAGGACCTCAATTCATCCTAAGCATTTGCTGTGTTACTCAGCTGTAGTCCCAGCCAACGAAAGAATGACTTTGAACACCAAAGTATTAAAGAGGAACCCTGAAAAACAGAAACCTGCAATACTTTTCCAAAAGTGATTATCTTGTAATAACTATTAGTGAGATAAGAATTAGGACTCTATTAGGCAGTAAGGATAGCAGGCCAAAATGGAGCAAGGAACCCCAAAACGAAGTCTGGTGAGTCATGACATGTTATGGTTTGTATCTGGATGTCCTCCCAGGCCTCATGCAGTTGTGAGGGAAGGCTTCTAGAATTTGTGTTTGATTCATTATCCAATGCTGGTATTATGGGTGTGAGTGCTACACCATAGCCTACATACAATATAAAGGACAGAAAGAGTCTTCTCTCTGCATTCCTTGCTTTTTGCTCTTGCTCTCTTGCTGTCTTCTGCTGCCATGAACTGTTGCTTCTCTGCCATGTGCCACTCTGCCTTAGACCCAGCAGAATATGGACTGAAACCTCCACAAACTGAGCTAAATAAATCTTTCCTTCTTTAATTGGGGTGTCAGGTATTTTGTTTCAGCAAGAGAGAAAAGTAACCAAGACAGAATTTGGTACCAGGGGAGTGGGGTCGTTACTGTGACTGTACCTGACCATGTGGTTCAAGAGTCTTTGGGAATGGCTTGTGGGAAGAGTTTGGAAAGGTTCACAGATGCCAGCTGAAAAAGTAGAACTGAAATATCTTAGGCTGTTCTATATGGGAGATTCTGGGCAGAGCCCAGAAGACCAGAAAACTGGTAAAGACCAGGCTCAGAAGGTTTCTGCTGGAAAGGACTGCATTGGATGCTGGACTCCAGAAAATGTGTGTAATGGCTTGGCAGAAAGTTTGTCTGCATTTCGCTTGTGTTCAGAGACCGCCTGAGAATAAGATTAAGAGCAACAGACTAATTCATCTGGCAGAAGAAATTTCAGGGCAGTTGAATGCTGAGGCTGTGGCATGGCTATTGTTGGGGGCTATTAGCCAGATTTATGTTGTGAATCAAGAGCAGAAAGCCCATCAGAATGATTTAAAACATTGTGAGTTTAGCAAAAAAGAAAGCTCCGGTAAAGCCGTGAACTGCAAAGATAGAGCAGAAGAGATCTCGATTGCTGGAAAGGAACAGGATAATATGTAAAATGACCTGAGAGTATCACAAGAAGAAGCGAGTCTCCACCCTTTGCAGCTTCAAGACTGAAAAAGTGAAAAACTTTGCTTTGAGGAGAAAGCAGCAGAGCACCATGTTTCAGAATGGCAGCAACCACACTATGTTCCAGAATAGCAGCAGAGGCCACACAAGGTTCCAAAGTGGTGGTGGCCACACGAAGTTCCAGAATGGTGGAAGCATAGAGAATTTGTTTCTCAGAATCAGGTTCAGAGTGCTCAGTGATCCAGGCACTCAACTCCTACAGCCAAGAAAGAAGAAAGCCTGGCTATTGCTCCAGCTAGCAGTGAACCTTGGAATTATCCACATGGTGCATTTATTTATTTATTTATGATACCAGAGATCAAACTCACGACCTTGCACTTGCCAGGCAGGCACTTAGGCCACTGAGCTAAATCCCCAGCCCTTGTCTTTTTGAGACAGGGTCTCACTATGCCATTCAGGCTGGCCTTGAGCTCACTTTGTAGCCCAGACTGGTCTCAAACTCTCAACAATCCTCTTGCCTCAGTCCCCCAAGTACTGGGATTACAGGAGTGTGCCACCATGCCTGGCTATGGTGCTGATTTTAGGTTCATGCAGAATGCAAGAGTTCTGAGATTAAAAAGGCTTCCACCCAGATTTCAGAAAACAGCCTTGGAGGCCAAGCGTTGTGCCCTGAGGGGCAGTATGTGAAGCTGTGTGACACCAAAAGTGCAGTGGAAAATCCAGAAGTTTGAAAATACCAGGAATGTGGATCATCTAAGGAAAGTTGAAATTATTGAGCAGAGTGGGCTTAAGAGAGAAGCTGTGGGAGCTACAACCACTGGAAGTACCAAGGAGCAGAGTCATGCAAGCCTTTAGGAGCTCACATCTTACCACAGATTGCTTTGGATGTTCCACATGGAACTATAGCATTTAATATTTGCCCTGCTGGATCTTGGGGTTGCTTTGGTCCCAATGCTTTGTATCCCTCTGTTTGTGCCTTTTGGAATGGTATTGTTTATCTTGTCCCATTGAATGTTGGAAGTGTTTAACTTTTCATTTGTACAGGGGCTCACAGCTAAGAGTTTGCCTTAGATTTCAGAGGAGATTTGGGACTTGGACTTTTCACAAAGCTGAAACTGTTAGAATGTTGGCAACTCTTGGAAATGGATTAAATGTCTTTTGCATAAAGGATGTGCATGAGTCTTTGCAGGGCGAGGTGTTAAATGTTATGGTTTGTATCTGAATGTCCCACCAAGCCTCATGCAGTCATGGGGGAAGAATTTGTGATTGATTCATGGTCCAATGCTTGGTTGTGAGTGATACACCCACCCTAGGGAGTGTAGCCTACATACAATATAAGGGACCAAAAGAGTGTTCTCTCTGAACTCATCCCTTTTTTTGCTTTAGCTGTCTTCTGCTGCCATATACAGTTGCTCCTCTGCCCCAACATCAAGCCTTGGACCCAGCAGAATATGGACTGAAACCTCCACAAACTGTAAGCTAAATAAACCTTTCCTTCCTTAACTTTGGGTGTTGGTTATTTTGTCTCAGCAATGTGAAAAAAAGTAACCAACATATGACCCTCCAGAGATCTTACAAAAACTTCCATCAGGTATACTTTAGTTGTGTGGGACCTCCCCAAAGCATGATCAAGTAGGCCATTGGCACAAGGGTGCATGGGCACTGCATAACACTTCATAGATAGACCCTAAAAAGTATATAGTTCCCTCTTGGGTAGAGATAATATTTCTCATACAATGGCCCAAGCTCCCTTTTAATTCCTTTGAAAACCCTTAGACAAAAAGCTTCTAGGCATCCTACTCAGAACCCCCTCCTGGTTAGCAGGTGCTTTACTTTCTTGCCTTTATATCTTCTAAATAAATTTGCTTATACCCTACCTTCTTGGTTCATGGTTTCATTCTTCATCACCATAGAACCTGACCCCAGCATTCCAATACATATTTGGGAACATGTCTGGGATTCCAAAAAGAGGCAAGAAAAGTCTATGCTTTCCTACATTCTTTGCTTTCACCTTATAGCTTTCAGCTCAAAATAATATCAGGGCCAATTGAAAATTATTAGCATGGTTGCTGATCTTGAAGTCTTGTGGGACAGGTTTCACTGGCTTAGGTGATCCTCCTCTAACACAAGTGGAGGAAATAATGACCAATTATTGCCTTTGCCTCAGTTTTCCTTTCCAATTTGATCTT
This sequence comes from Cuniculus paca, assembly GCA_004365215.1. NCBI lineage: Eukaryota > Metazoa > Chordata > Mammalia > Rodentia > Cuniculidae > Cuniculus > Cuniculus paca. Next base: position 5,131 of record RJWT010043013.1, on the reverse strand, counting down.
TCTGCTGAGAAAACAATGACCTTGGCCCTTTGTGCTCTTGGCTGTCCAGAGCCAGTGGTCCTTGGATATATTGCTTCTTTAACTTGCTGTAGGCATTAGAGGAAATGAATCACCTTTCTCTAGCATGAGTCCCTTTCTTGACATGCTGAACCAAGAGGTAAAAAAGATCCCCTATCATGTCTCACTTTAATTGTTTGGTTATACTCTTTTGGGCACGAGTCAGACAGTTAAAGATCATTTGTGAATCCATCATTTCCAAGACAACAACAAAAATATAACTTGGTCATAGAACAGAACATTGTGGGCTCTGCTGCACTCAGTACAATTTCCCTACATCTGGTAGGTTTATGTTTTATGTTTGTACAACAAAAAAATATAATGGGTGTGCCACATAATCTTTTCCTGAACTCTAAATTTTTTGCTCTGGTTACTGTACTTCTGAGTTCTAAGGGTCCAGCCTGTAATTCTTTGTCTTCCTCCTGAGTCACATTCATTCTGTTGCTCTAGCTCTTCTTTACCACTCCCACCCACTACATTGCTCTTCTAGCCTCCTAAATATCATAAAAACTGGTGCATTAGACAAAAGCTGTGACTCTTAATTTCTGAGGTTCCATGAGGGTGATTCACAAAGCTAGATACTGTATCAGAGGGGAAAAAATGGCTCTAGAATGACATACAGCGTACCCTGGGTCCCAATAGATAATAAAATCGGTAACTCCTCTCTAGGGGTGCCAAGGCAAAGAAGAAACCTTCCTGGCAACCTTCAAAGAGTTAACAAGAGCCCATTGGGGCATATCTTGGATGACTGATAAATTTACTTTAAGATTCCAATTTAAATTGATAATTTTGTCCAATTGACATGCTCAAAACATTCCTTGTATATTGAGATAATTCTTAAACTACATTTGTGGGGTTAATTTGCTCTTCTACTACTTTCTGCTTGGACTAAGATAAAGATGCCTAGGGATTTACTGGTCAGCCAGTTCTAATGAAACTACTGTATAAACATCTGTAAACTCAGTATGGACCAGAAAAAAAAAAAAGTATGCCAGGAACATTTTAAAATCCAAGAGACTACCAGACTTGTTACCAAACCAAACCAAACAAAGCAAAACAGTAAGGTGGAAAAAGAATTATAAGAAAAGTTATAAATAAAAGATACAGTTTTACTCTGAGAGGGTTTTACACGATAAGCTTTGGCCCACTAAGATTTAAAAAAAAGGAAAGGCCAGGGATTTCACTCAGTGGTACAGTGCCTGCCTGGCAAGCATGAAGTACTGAGTTTATTTCCTGGTACCCCCACCCTCAAAAGAAGCGGTAAAATTCAGAGGTCTACCTATGTAGAGAAAGGTTTATAGATAATGAAGTTTAAATATATATATGTGAGTTCCAAGCCAGCCTGGGCTACATAGTGAGTTCAAGGCCTGCGTGAACTACATAGTGAGATGCTGTCCCAAAGGAGAAGAGGAAGAAATGGAAGAAGGAGGAGGAGGAGGAGGAGGACAGGAATAAGAGGAAGAAGAAGGGAAGGAGGAGGAGGGGAGGAGGAAGAAGAGGAGGGGAGGGGAAGAAGGAAAGGAGGAGGGGGGAGAGAAAGGGGAAGGGGAGAACAGGCAGCAGGGGCAGTGGGTTGAACATAAAATCATGTAAGTTACTTCTAGTTTCTCTTTATTTAATCTTTGATACAACTATGAGATGTCAGCAGGGGCAATAGTTTTATTGTCCCATTGAAGAGGTGATAAAATCATACCCTCGTTTTGTTGAGCAACTTGCCCAAGATCTTCTAGCTAATAGATTATAGATTTTGGAATTGGCCATCTTCTGATTTGAGAAATCAGTAAAATAAATAAAATCAGTACACCAAAACATGGCAGTTAACCAGGTCTATTTCCTAGAGATATCTTGAAAATAATTTTAGAAAATTATTTGCTCCATCAAGGACTTTCTGTTTACATCTGTTAATATAATTTTATTCTGCTATTGATCTTATTTACAACTACATATAGTTTTTCATATGTATGAGGAGGAGAAACACCTGTAAGAAACAAATTCAGTGGATCAATAAGAATTCATAAAATGCGGAATTGGGACACTTGCTCAGCATGTGCAAGGCCCTGAGTTCAAGCCCAAGCAATACTAATGCTAATACTAAAATGGTTGGAAACTACTCCATCAGCTTGCATCTCATTTCCTCAGCTCCCTGCCTTTAGTTTTCTAGAGCTCCCTACCCAACAGCAGAGTTTGGCAACAGTTGCCACAAAAGTCACTGTGGAGAGAGGAAACATTTAAACAGTCCTGCATTTCCTACTCCCAAGCATGAAGCACTCTTCTGGCCTGTGAATCACAGAACTGAGGTATACTAAGGACATTCAGAGAGACTGATAGATTCGTTCCTCCCATTGTCTGTTCCAAATTCTCTACTATCTTACCCTTTCTACCTGCTGATATGCGTACATCTCTTACTGAAAAATTTAGGGACAGTTTCTCCTCATTCATTCATTCATGCAATGAACACTAATCATGAAACTGCTAGGCAGACTCTGGCCTAGACTCTAAAGACACAAAGCCCACAAATAGCCTTCAAGTTGGACTCCTCAGCTGATTTATGACTTCTAGAGAGACCCGCATCAGCAAGAAACAAGGAACCTAGAGCAATTTGGTACTGTGATAAAAATGTATACAGAGTAAAATGAGAAAAGATAAGGGAGGATTCTGTTTCACTAGAGGCATTTACAAACTTTACTAGTATTAAAATAACAAATAGACATGTTTTATAAAATCTCAATATAAATACCACAAAGTATATAACAATTTTAAATCTCTCCTAGAATAACCATTGAATAAGATGATTTATATTTCCTTCTTTTTACTTTTCTGTAATTTTCAAAATTAATTAGCTCATTCATTTTATTTTATTAATTAATTTACTACTACAAGGAACATGCATTGCTTTATAATGAAAATAAGGAAAATAAACCATATTTTTAACAGAGAACCAAACTTTCCATCATTCTCTGCTATTTACAATAGAAGGCCTAAATTCTTCAGCTGAGGCATATGTACTCTGGCCCTATATACTGAGGTCAAACTATAAATAATAAAATTTTTAATATTCTTATTGGGATACAAATCACATGCAATAAAATATAACTATTTTGAGTATGCAGTTCAATAAACTTGACTATAATTAAGATTTAGAACATTTCCATCATCCCAAATGCTCCTTTCATCTTTGCAGTCTATACTCACCCCCATTTCTGTTCTCACATAACCACTGATGTGCTTTCTGTCACTCCAAATTAGCTTTTTTTTTTTTTTTTGCGGCACCGGGGATTGAACTCACAACCTTGTGCTTGCCGGGCAGGCGCTTAGATCGCTGAGTTAGATCCCCAGCCCTGTTTTTGAGACAGGGTCTCACTATGCCATTCAGGCTGGCCTTGAGCTCACTTTGTAGCCCAGGCTGGTCTCGAACTCACAACGATCCGCCTGTCTCAGCCTCCCGAGTGCTGGGATTACAGGCGTGAGCCACCACGCCCAGCTGTTCCAAATTAGTTTTGCCTATTGTAAAATTTCACATAAATGAAATCCTAGTGAGCATTCTCTGAGGCTTGGCTTCTTTTGCTTAATGTAATGTTTTTTAGACTGATTTATTTTCTTGCATATACTAATTGTTCATTCCTTTTTGTTGCTGAATAGTTTACCATTGTATACATATACCACAGTCTGTTTATCCACCCTCCCGTTGATGGGATATTTCAACTTTTAGCTATTAGAATAAAAAGCCACAATAAGCAATTGTGTACATGTCTGGGTAGACATGTTTTTAATCCTCTTGGGTAAATGCATAAAGATGGTTTTGCTGGGTCAAGCATGTTCATTTAACTGGGTAGATGGATATTTAATAGAAAAGCAGACCACTCACATGGCAACACCCTGAGCTTTGGCTTCTTCATTAGGAAAATAAAATAAGATCCATCCTTTGCTACCTTTATAATGGTCAGAAATGGATGATACACATTAATGCATTGTATAGCACTAAACTGTGCAGCATAGAAAGAGAGCTAGGGGAATTCTGAAGAATGGGAGATAAGCAAAAGTTGAAGGAATCAGAAGAGAGTCAGTGAGAAGGTGCTCCGTTTTTGGGTGCTCAGTTAAATCTACCTATGGTATGGATGGGTGGATAGATAGACAAATGGGTAAATGGATAGATTTAAAAAAACATAGGAAATATTAGCCGACATTAGATTTATTTTACTTATGATACATGCATGCTTTTTTTAATTTTTATTTTAAAAAGAAAAAACAAAACGAAACAAAACAGAACAGAGTTAAACACAACAAAGCATTTCAGAACAGAACACTGCAAGCAATACAAGTCTTCAAAACATAACGATAGGAGATTAACAATGGCTACCCTAGTGTCTCTTGTTTTTTTTGAAATGGTTGTTCTTGCATTCACACACAATAAACTTAAACAAAACAAAATAATATAAAACCAGATGAAACAATAGAGTGAAAGCATTATAAGTCTTCAAATAAGACAACAAGAAATCAACAATGGCTACGTTAATGTCCTTTGTTTTCTTCAAAAAAGCTGTTCCACAGCATGCTTTTAAAAATCACATTAACGTAAAGAAGGTTCCAAAAAACCTCTGTAAATGTGTATTGTCTTGTTCAGATATTGAAATGAGGCAAGAATAACATGCAAACTAAAATAAAATAACAAGCAAACAGTGTGGTCTTGTAAGAAAAATAACGCTCCTGCCACAGAAAAAGGATCACCTTGTCTTATGCTTCAAATTATCTCGTGTCAAACTCTGTTTAGACATTTCTAAGACCATTTCCATTTTTCTGCTAAAAACTAAGTAATACAAAGAATGTGAAAGAAAAGAAATGTACAAGTTCATCAGAGAAATTTTATTCTTGTGTGGAATAATTCCAAGATAATATTGAAGTTTTTCTTTTCTGAACTTTTCGAGTTGTTCAAGTGCTCATTTACCAAGGCAGCCTTGTGCATTGCTCTAAGTCTGGGAGGAGATGTGGGATTCTTTTTGTTGTTGCCAGAGGCAAGAGAAGCGTTTGGGAACTATGAACCAAGCTCTTTCTTTCTTTTCTTTTCTTAATTTTTTTT
>RJWT010043012.1:0-12029 GCA_004365215.1 Cuniculus paca | reverse complement strand
AAGTAACTAAGACAGAATTTGGTACCAGAGAGGTGGGGTCATTTCTGTGACTTTAACAGACCCTGTGGGTCAGCATCCTTTGGAACTGGCTTGTGGGAAGAGTTTGTAAAGGTTTGCAGATGCCGACTGAAGAAGCAGTCCTGGAATGCCTTAACTTGTACTAGATTCTGGTCAGATTCTGGTCAGAGCTCAGAAGACCCAAATGCTGATGTGCATCAGTGTTTGGGGGGACATGCATATAACTGTGCCTAGATGTTCCCTCAAAGGCTCATGTAGTCATAGATAGGACTTTTCAGAGATAGCTGGACCTGGGGTGTGTGCTACTAGGATCAAGGATGTGAAGCTGGGATTGATTCACTGGTACTAGGATTAAAAGTGTGAGTGTTATGCACCATAAGGGCAGCCTGGATAAAATGTAAGGGACAGAAAGAGCTGCTGTGTTCATCACTAGTCACTAGTCACTTGTTAGTTGCTGCCTACTGCCTTCTGCCTGCTCTGCTTTGCCATGGATTGTTTCTCCTCTGAGACATCCCTCTGCCATGCTAACCTGCCTCAGATCCAGCTGACTCTGGACTGAAACTTTACAAATTGTGAGCCAAATTAACCTTTTCTCCTTTAACTTTGGGTATGGGGCATTTTGTGTTAGCTATGAGAAAAGCAACTAAGAAAGCTAGATATGTTACTTGGTAAAATTTTTCCAATTAATGGAAGTTTCAAATATTTTAGGTTTTATGGTATTCTGCTTAATATAGACTTTGTTTTGGTAGTTGTTTGGATTCTAAAATGGCACTAATGTGCTATTAAAGGCATAGAATCCAGGTAATTTATAAATAATAGAAGTCCATTATCTCATGTTATATTGATATATTGTTATGTTGATATATTGTGTCAACTTGAGAAGTTTAGAAGTTTAACTGAGAGGCTCAGCAGGGAGCCAGGGTTCTTACTTTGTAAATATTCTCATCCTGTGCAAAGGAGGGCAGGGAGATTTTGTGAGCACTACACCACCCTGGGGCGGGGGAGTGGCCTGTGTACAATATAAGGAAGGAGAAGAGGTTTGTTTTTTGCCTCTTTTGCTCTAGCTGCTGCCTTGAAGAGTTGCCCCAGTGCCATGCCACCCTGCCTTGGAGCCAGCTGATTGTGGACTGAAATCTCCAGAAACTATAAGCTAAATAAACCTTTTCTTCACTAATTTTGGGTGTCAGGTATTTGTCTCAGCAACAAAGAAAAGTAACCAAGACATCTCACTATGCTGGAGGCTGAGCATTCCATTGTGACAGCTCTGTTCAGCATCTCATCAGAGATGCTGAATCACAGCATTGTGGGGGCATTTATCGTGAGACAGAGTAAGTGTAGTAACTCTGGTCTCTCTTTTTCTTCTTGCAAAGCCACTAACGGCATCTTTGGAGCCTCATCATTATGAGCTAATCTGATCTATTGACCTCCTAAAGTGTTTTTCAAATTCCATTGACATGTGACTCTGGGGATTTTTTTCTAACATACAAACTTTTGGAAAACATTGAAAATGACAGCGTCATTTTAGAGGATCTCTATTAATGGATCACCCAACATTTAGTATCCTAGGTGTTTTGCTTTACTCACATAATGAAATATGAAATAAAAGTACAATCAAGGTATCTGTGTTGATAACATTGATGAATCACCCAAGAAATAGAGGAATATTGTACAATGTTCAACGGAATTTTGAGAAATAATACGAGTTTAAGAAATATACAAAACTGGAAAAGAGACAGATTAGTACTATATGAATATTTGGGGATTGAGGAAGCCAGTAAAAGCACAATAAAATATCAGGCAAGTCATATGAAAAACAACAAATATAGGAAATTTTGTTAGTACAGATGCTGGAGTCTGAATGCAGTGGACAAAGAGTTTCTGAACGGAATCCAGAGGAGAATAAACTAAAGATTAAGTCTTCTAAACAACATTTTTATGGTGAAATATATTTCTGGCTATAAATTCTTGATACCCTAAGTCAAAACAGTTTAAACAATCAGATGATTTATTGTCTCACAGAGCTGTAAATGCAGAGGTGGGAGATAGGGTGGACCAAGAGTAGGATAATGTGGGGCTCACTGACATTTCCTAAAGGATGGGCTGTTGCCATCTCTGCTGGTTCAGTGTGGATGTTTTCCTAAGGGCCAGTCTCTTTGTGGTAGCAAGATGGCTTCTCATGGCAACAGCAGCTGCTTGTACCCTTATTTATACTCAAAAGAAAATGGACAGAGGAAAACATTTTCCCCAAGCAAGGAATGTAATCCCTTCCCTTTAATCTGATTGGAAAAACATCACATGCCCACCTTTTGGTCAAATGCATGCCTGGGATGGATAGACACATTGGCAAATCTGAAATACTCTCTGAAAGTAAAAATGGAGTAGATCTCTGAACATAAATGGAGTTCTGTTGAGAAGAGAGGAGAGAATGAGTGTTATGTATATAATCAACCAAAATCATTGCCTGTGGAGTCCAGTGTTGAAGGTCTGAGTCCTTGGGTTCCATGTTCAAGAGTACTCAAGCAGAAGTCAGAGCAAAGTAGAGCAACTGGTTTCCCTTTGGGGGCCAAAACTATCACCATGATGAGGTCAGGGGCCCTGTTCAGAGAAATGTGAGAACTAGATCACTTTTTACACAACCACATTGTCGTTAGAGAATGATGGGCACAGAAGTAAAGTCGGAGAATCCCAATGTTGGGAAAAAGGCATTAGAAAACAAATCACAAAGCTAGACACAGGAGGACCAGAAAGAAAGGCACAGTCCATGTAGAGAAATGAGTTAGTGGAATTGGCTGAGACTCATGATAAAACCATGAGGAGGTTGAAATCCTGTTTCCTAGTATGTTGGAGATGTGTCAGACTTGAAACTGTGAGGACAAAGATGGGATGGAGGATTGGTTCTCATACTTTCATATGCATTAGAATCACTTTGGAGGGCTCTTTGACCCATGGTTTTTGAGGCCCAGCCCCATAGTTACTAATTTAGTAGGTTCACCACAAGGTTCAAAAATTTGTGTTTCTAACAAGTTCCCAGGACCTGCTGGTATTGCTGGTTTAGAGACTTTATGTTGAGAATCAGTAAGTTAAAGGAACAGCCCATAAAGAGCCATGAAACTAGTGTTTCAATGTGTGATGGGGCCACTTGCAAATGTCACTAATGGAAATTATTCAAGATGTTAGTTTTAACCCCATTCCCAGAGGTTGAAGTTGGCAGCTTTGGAGAAGATCCTACATATCCAACTTCCAACAAACACTTCAGGTGATTCTTATAGTGTTTTTTGAGCACCTGTGAAATTTTTCAAGCCATCACTTGCCTCTATATGCTGTAGTAGGCAGGCGATTGCAGTGACATCCCTTTACTGGGGCCATAATAACATAGAGCTTGACAGAGAAGGGTTCAAGCCCCATGTGCGTCATGTTCTAATTGGGTAAACTTAAGCAAAATTACTTAACCACTTGAGTGTCCAAGTCTTAACCTGAAAGATGGACCACTGAGACAAGTATTATGTAATAAATATCTTGTATCTTAGTAAACCCTCAACAAACAGTAGCTCCTTTATGTTTTCCTCATACTCCCCATTCCTTGGAGTGTGACACTCCAATTGTACCACTAAAAACATATATTGTCATGAGCAGTTTAAAATGCTGATTGACCAGGATCAGGGAAGGCATCAAAAGGAGTAGCATCTGAGAAAAAATGAGAAGAGACATTGTGTTATAGTCAGGGGTCGCAGGGAGAAAGATTACAATCAGGACACAGAATTTATAATATTATTTATGATGATTACCCAGTGATAAACACGAGAAAGTGCAGGAAATCTGTCCACAACACCAAAGTCTATACTGGAAAGGCCCATAGGCCAGCGGTGGAAGCTAGAAAGTCTATGCTAGTAGGATGAAGGATCTGTGCTAGTAGGTTGAGGATTCTACAGTGGAGCCAAGAGGCAATGCTCAAATAACCAGGGCTCCCTGAAAAGTACCACAGCCATCCTCAGCGACACTGAGGTCCCGCGCTCCTCTGACGATGAGAACAGCCAAGTACATACCAGGAAGCCAGCGTGACAACTTCTCCTGGAGTTTGAACAGCAACCATCTTCCCCTCCAGAGCCAGGAAGCGAAGCTCAACATAAGGACCAGAGCTCCCCAAAGTGAACCGCAGCCACTCTCAACAATGTCCCGAGCTCCTCTGATGACAATAGCCAAAGTCATACTGGGGAGCCAGCCTGACAAGCTCCTCCGGGAGAACCAACGGCTCCAAACAGCAGCACTTAGGAGAACCCACAACGCCACCGCTCTTCCTCTCCACGTCTCTTTTTATGCTGGCAACCTTCCTCAGGTGGGTTGTCTAAATGCAGCACCATGCCGATTTAATTCAGCTGGTGCCAACTTGACCACCAGTTTTTAATCCATAACACACTGGGATTTAAAAAGTGTGAGAGAAAAATCTATTTTGGGGCTATTACTGGTGAGAAGTGAGCAGAGAGTGAAAACTTCTTTGGGTTCTGTCTCTTGCCTGTTGGTTACAGCTCCTGTTCCCCTTCATAATGCCCCAGTCTCCTTCCATTGCAGCCTCCAGGAGTTCAGGTGTGCTGGAGGGATGAGGGGAGATGTACTACTTTGACATGCTTAGAGATGGGAAACTTGCAGGGTTAGAAGAGAAGTGGTCAGTCAAAAAGAGGAAAATGTTTTTTTGAAGCTCAAAACATCATGAAGTCAGACAAAGCCTGGACATACTCTAAATGGAGTCTAAATTCTTGGCATGTTTGGTTGCTTTATTTTATTTTTCTGTCTCTGCCCAGTCATACACATAATATGGAATAATATAAATTCTTTCAGAGTCCCTGCTGCACAAGGCCAAGTAGATGCATGTTTTGGCCTCATCCATTGAAGTGAACTTTTTTAAATGACTCAAATAGCCTCTCTCAAGAGCCATTATTTCCTCTTGTCCTTTTTTATTTTTTTATTTTTTGGTGCTTTTCTGTCACAATGTACTCATATTTTAAAGGACAAGATATTCTGCAGTTTTTGGCCTTAAAAGAACCATTTTTAGTTTCTTGTCTGCAACTGCTCTTGCTGAGGTTATTTTATATTCAATATGTTCTCATGATGAGCCCTGGGCTCTCAGATTTCCAAGTAAATGAAGCAGTGAGCCTGAAATGTAAACTAAAAAACAAGAAAATGAAAGAACAGACAACTATCTCCATTTTACTCATAAACTCTAGCTTTCTCAAGGGAACCAAGTCCAAAATGCAGTAGTTTCAAACATAAAGGGATTAAAAGCGGAAACAAAGGCTAAGAACATTTGTGTTACACATGAGTGTTTAATATTCAGTTGGTGTCAGAAAGCAGATCTCAGGGCTTCTGTCTGCTCGCTTCCTCCAAGCTGCATCATTCTGTGTAGGTTGTCATCTCTCCTTGATTGTGTGCTTTCTTCTTCTTTGCTTTGTTCTTTCAATTCTTTTGACAAGTGCTTCATAAATTAAAACCTAAAAAAAATTGAAAACTTAAAAATGTCTAAAACATCAGGAAGAAGAGTACAGTGAATTCCTATGGAATTATGCAGATTCAAAAGTTATCACAATTCAGCTATGTTTATTGTACCTCTCTTCTGCCTTTTGTCTCCTCTACTCTTTGTCTTTCCTCTTTTGTTGAAATGTTTTAAAGCAGACCATGGTGTTGTAAACCAGGACACTGGGTGGGCTCCCCTTTGAGAGGCAGCATTCAAACTATGCAGAGAAAAAAGGATCTGATGGCATCATTTGTGTCGCAGACTTGAATCGCATAGGAAGATTCATGTTGTGTCTTCCAGTCATTGGCCAATCTGTTCTGCTTCAGGGAACTGTAAATTAAGGCCCACACGCATTTTTCAAGTTATTTAGGAGTTTTGGTAAGTGACTTCAGAAATCTCCCACTCCATCCTCAAGATTACAGTATCTTAGATTAATTACTGTTATCCAATAGGTGAACTATTTCATTTGAAATATTTAGGTATTGATAGTTGAAAACATAAAATAACATGATTTTTAGTTTTTTTAAATATAGGGCTTCATTGAAGTAATAATCATACTTCCAATATACGGTACCAACGTAATGGTTAGGATTTGATACACAATGATAAATTTATTTTGTTTTATCAGGAATTGAACACATTTGATGACAAAGTGGTTACTATGTCTATTAATGACTCATTATATTGCCCAGTTAAGTTTAATATAATAGAGTGGACATGACAATTTTTGTATCCAAACCAATAGATGATCAAACAGTTGCTAAATAGAAATTGTACCTATGAATTAACTCATTTGCTTTCATATAAGTGTAAATCTCTTAGAATTTTTATTAAGGCATTTTATCTTTATTATTGAAAAACATGATTATTTTTATAAGTCTCTTGGCAGTTGCTGAATTATATTAATAGAAAAACAGATAAATTTGATGTGAATAATTTAGAAATGCTGACAAAAATCTCTGCATGATCACTTTCATATGTATCGTTGTTCTCAATGGGGTCTTTGCTATTTGCTCAGTACACAGATCCCAGAAACATGCAGAATTTTGAATAAATAACTTGAGTTACAGCACTATTTTATCCTTTTGGATTTCTTTACTGAGAGGATAAGGAAATTACATTTATGATGAACAATTTATCCATGTGTTTATAATAGTCTTCCCATTCATCTTATTCTTATGGTTAATACATTGTGTCAATTTGAGAAGTTTAGAAGTTTAACTGAGAGACTCAGCAGGGAGCCAGGGTTCTTACTTTGTAAATATCCTCATCCTGTGCAAAGGAGGGCAAGGACATTTTTGTGAGTGTTACACCCAACCTGAAGGTTTTGTAGGGGGGGTGACCTGTGTACAATTTCAGGGTGGAGAAGAGGTTTGTTTACTCACTTTTGCTCTGGCTGCTGCCTTGAAGCGTTGCTCCAGTGCCATGCCACTCTGCCTTGGAGTCAACTGATTATGGACTGAAATCTCCAGAAACTGTAAGCTAAATAAACCTTTTCTTCCCTAATTTTGGGTGTCAGGTGTTTGTCTCAGCAACGAAGAAAAGTGACCAAGACACTTATTTATACCTGATTTTAGTAATCATCTTCTGAAAGTCATGAAAAAAGCTTTTAGAGCAATAGGGAAACGGGAAAAAAATATAAGTCAGTTATACTGTTAGTGTCTCTTAGTTCATTAAAAAGGAAGGTTTGTGCTAATATCAATTGGAGAAATTTTTATATCCATTTCTTGTGCCCTGAGCAACTACTTTAAAGAAAAACATGTAATGTATTAACTATTGTTAGTCTCCTATTATTTTGTTATGAAACTTTGTTTTACTTTTTTAATAAAATAAAATAAAAAAATAAAAAAGCTTTGAGTAGTACAGACCAATGAATTTTTCATATAACTATTAGTATACAGATCAAGATGTAAATGTCTTTCCTTAATGACAAAGAAAAGTATGATTATAGCTCACTTTTATTCTAATCAGCTTAAATTTTAATAGTAATATGGGTAAAACTAAGTTGAAATTTTAATGATGGGTAAAATAATTTTAACTGATAGGAATTTTGGCAAGATCTCTACAGCTCATTTTGCTATCCTTTTACCCCTGGTAGTGGTAGACTATTTTTTCATGTGGACTAGGTATATGTCTCATAACTGCTGTAGTGCTTATGAAAAGATGGGGGAGTCTGTGTGCTTCCCCCTGGAATTTTTAAAAGAGGGTTTGTGACTACTATTTGTATTACAGGGCAAAGTAGAAGTGATGCTATGTGATTTCTGCAACTACAAAGATTATTCAGGGTATGTATGACTCTCTGTTGGAATACGCACCTTAGAAGTCCTAATGTTTCCTATAGGACATCCACTTATTCTGGATCTAACACTTTGGAGAGATCTGTGGAGAGACCAAATGAAGGTAGGAGAAAATGTCAGAGGATGCCTGCAGCTACTCCAGCCACCAGATGTTTCAGTCTCTCAACCTGGGTACCAGACATGTGAGCGAATGAGCTATCTTCTGCTTTACCCATGTGAGAAAGCCTGAGGGAAAAATGTTCAGCAGGACCCAGTTAAATCCTAGAACCCTGAGAAAACACCACAAGATGCAATTATTATTTTAAGAGACGTATCCCCTACCATCTCATATCATGTTTGGGAGTAATTTATTATACAGACTGTGACATGGAGATTTTTAAAAAGAAGTATCTTCTGTGGTTCCTGAGACAGAGCTCCTAAGGCTCTCACAGATAGGAATACTGGGAGAAACTTTAGTTCTAATGTTTTGCCCCTGACTCCAATTCCTGACATAGAGCTTGAAAGATGTGTATAATTTCCTGAGTGATAGGGATGTCTGCCATAGACTGACCTCCTAAATCTTTTAAAATTTTCTTGGCAATAGCATCTTTTGTTTAAATTAGACAACTTCTGGTGGGCTCCTGGTAGCCTTGGAATGAAGACTGGATGGCAGGGTAACCAACAATGTAATTACAAAGTTGGAGCTTTTAGTCCTATCCCCCTACCTCTGTTAAGGGGAGAGGGTCTGAAGGGTGAATGAATCGCCAATGACTAATTGTTCAATCAACAGTTACTCCTCAATGAAGCCTCTGTAAACTCTCAAAAGGACAGATCTCAGAAGTTCCAGATAACTGAATACATGGAAGTAGATCCCTGGAGGAGGGCATGTTGAGAGAGCACAAAATCTCCACACCCCTATCTTTTGCCCTAAGGCTCTTTTATTTATTCATCTTTATTTCATATTATACACTATGTTAACGTAATAAACAGGAAAATGTGTCCCTGAGTTCTGTGAGCCATTCTTGCAAGCTAATGGAACCAGAGAAGTGATTGTGACACCTCAATCTGTAGCTGATCAGTACAGAGTCAGTGCCACAAAAATGAACTCACACAACTCCAGCCATCTTATTCTGGAAAAAGTCCAAATACACATGGTAGAGAAAATGCAGCCTCTTTAAGAAATGGCGCTGAAAAAAATCCCTGATACCAACTCTCAGAAACTTGAAACTAGATCCCTCTCTCTTCCTTTATAAAAATTAATTCAAGATGGATCAAAGACCTATATAAGACTTGAAACTTTGAATCTACTAAAAAAAAAGGGGGTAGGGTGGGGGAAATACTCAAGTCATAGGCACAGGCAAAGACTTCATGAATAAAACTCCAATACCATAAGAAATAATAAGAATCGACAAATGAAATAATATCAAATTAAAGTTTTTTCATAGCAAGGGAAGCAACTAGCGGAGTAAGGATACAGCCTATAGAATGGGAAGAAATCTTTGCCAGGTACTTTTCTGACAAGAGGATGAATATCTAGAATATACACAAACTCAACACCAAAAAATCAAATAGCCCAATGAATAAGTAGGGAAATGAATTGAACAGATACTTCTCAAAAGAAGTACAATGATCAATAAGCATATGAAAAAATGTTCAAGATCTTTAACTATTAGGGAAATGCAAATCAAAACTACATTGAGATTCCATATCACCCCAACCAGAATGACTATTATCAAGAATTAAAAAACAGTAAATTCTGACAAAAAATAACACTTCTGCATTGCTGATGGGGATGCCAATTAGTACAACCATTATGGAAGTCATTATGGAATTTCCTCAAGAAACTGAAAATAAAAGTACAATTTGATCCAGCTATAACCACACCTTGGAATATATCCAAAGCAATCAAAGTCTGTGTATCCGTATTCAGTGTTGCACAATTCATAATAATCAAGATATGAAACCAGCCTTGGTGCCCATCAACAAATAAATGGATAAGGAAAATATAATATCTATACACAGAAGAATATTATCCAAACAAGAAGAATGAAACTTTGTGATTTCCAGGAAAATGAGTAGATTTGAAGATCATCATGTTGAGCAAAATAAGCCATGTGCAGGCAGACAAATGTCACATGATTTTCTTAACGTATGGAATCTGAAAAAGATGACACAAAAGTAGAAGGGAGACTATTGTTGGATAAAGAAGTAATGGGGAGGAAGAGAAAGGTATAAAGGGGGATAAATATGATAAAGTTATAAAGGGGGAATGAGTATGATAAAACATACACATTGAAATTCAATATTTTATAAAATTAATGGGTACTCATAAAAAAAAACACATTTCCCTGCAATAAAAAAATGTTATGACAACCTACTGCTTGCAATTGGTATCTGAACTGGGGACAGTTTTCTGAGACTGAGCTCTTAACCTGTAGGATCTGGCTACGATTCTGGGTAGACAGTGGAGGAACTGAGTTAGGAAGCCCAGTTGCCATGTTCCAAATTACTTTGTGTGTGTGGAAAAGAATCCTTAAATATTTGGTGTCAGAAATGAAGTGAGATATGGTTAGTTTAAGTGAAGAAGTAAAAACACTTTTGTCTTGTATTTATAACGCAACCATAATAATTGGAACACTGACCAGTTGACCAAAATACTCTGGATTTTCAATTCAGATAACAGAATTATCACTTACATGACAATCCCTAAATTTTCACATGGTATTATTTCACATTTCTCTGAGATACACATAGTGAGTTCAAATTGCTTATACAAATTTCCACTGCTCAAATAAACCTCTTGGGAAGAATTACAAATCATACAGTAATAGGGAATTGTGCTAAGAATACAGTAGTAGGCAAAGTAATGCAACCTATCATAGTCATTCAAACTGCATAATTCTATTAATACAGTAAGAAGGTCAACATTTTCTCTATACAGTACTTACATCTAGTGGTGACCCAGAAACAGAACTGGACAGAAACATATAGAAGTATTAACATTTAATTCTTCCTGCTTTACTTCCTAAGGGTAAAAATGTTAAAGAGGTGAAGGGAAATACCAGCTTTTCTCCTTAAACTTCTGTGGTGTTAGAGTTTCTTATAATTAGGCTCTGAACAACTAGGGAAGATTTGAGGCTGAAAATCACTACATTCTAGATTCAAGGTCACTTAGCCATCAATTCTCAAGGCTGGACCTAACTCAGAATCACATTTAATACATTGTGTCTGTTCATTTGTATGTGCCCTGCATATTTTTCTGTTGTCATCTGAGTCGGCACAAAGATGACCATATGGCCTGTATTTCTCACTGTTTTCCTGTAGCCCCAGGCTCTGCATATGAAGTCATGAAGTTACTTAATTTTACATTGCTTCTTCCTTATATCTTTTTTCAGGTTACTGACAAAGTGTTGATGCCCGGAAGATTAAAAACTGATGGTTTCCAAGAAAAAAGAAACTGCATACTGGGTCGAATTAACCTGTAGCCTTCTCAGAGAACCTAACACCAGCAATGGGTTTGTATTTCTCTTCCTATAAAGCTCTATGAGGTGTGATAGGAATTATATGGTAAAGGTGTGAAAGGAAATATATGGTAAATGTTTAATTTAAAAAAATTATTTACTTTATTTCTATTTTATTAATGTATGTTTGTGTTACAAAATAATTACATTCGTTTTGGAGAATTCGTATACATACGTACATACATACATACTGCATCTTGCTCATTTTTATTCAACTTTTCCCCTTTTCTTTCTTCCCCAAATCCTCTTGTACCCCCAAAGAGTGTATTCCCTGTTCCTTTATTTTGTTTTAAATTATTTACACTTTGGGTTTCTAATACAAGAGACACAATATGATATTTAACCATCTATGTTTGATTTATTTTACTTAGCATTGTTTCAGGATCCATCAGTTTTCTTATGAAACACTCAAATTTATCCTTCCTCATGACATCAGTACTGTATTACATCTATATCTATATCTACATTACATTTTCTTTATCTATTCATTATTATTTTGATGAGTATATAGGACACAACATAACAGCTATTGTGAATTTTGAATTTTGCTGCTATTGATGTGAGTATTCATGCATGACTGTAATATGATGACTATCTCTTTCAGGAAGATACACAAGAAATGTATGGCTGGCTCAAATGGAAATTTTATGTTTAGTTCTTTGAGAAATCTCTATACTGACTTCCATAGTAGTTGTGCTAGCTTACCTT
>RJWT010043011.1:0-12027 GCA_004365215.1 Cuniculus paca | reverse complement strand
GCGTTCCCTAAGCCTGTGGTCATTTTCGTGGCTTCTCCTCCAGGGCTGCTGACCTGGAAGGGAACTGAAACTTCACTCCCTCAGGAAAGACCTCTCTTTGCTCACCCACTTTTCCAGAGGGGATGTAGACTCAGGGGAATTCCAGGGCCCAACAGGACACAGATTGGGAATCCTTTCACTTACTCATCCATTCACCTGACACCCATTTTTATGGTTTGCCCTGACTGCCATTGCCAACAGCAAATATTTGCGAGTCATTTTGCATCCTTGATTTCAAATCCCTCTACTTCTAATCCTGATATGACAGAGATGATAAGACAGTAACCACAGGATCTGCCTTGTGACCTGAGGAAATCAATGAACCCAGACACCAGACCTGACTTGCTGGTAGCAAGGAGAAATGCTAAGTCTGGAAACAACCTTAGGAAGAAGACAGCCACTCCTGAGCATTTTAGCTACCATTTGTTACCTGTGTGATCTTGAGTGAGACAAGTCACTTCTCTGACCTCTAATTTCACTCTATTCAATGGGTTATCTAGAAGAGATGGCAAGGACTGGCACAGGGTGGAGGCTTATGAAACAAATACTGGTCCTTTCACTTGCTTTCCCTTCTCTCCTGTCCTCACCCACAGTCCTGGGTTGCTTTGAGAGGCCTCAGACCTTTAATGTGCCGTCGAGACAATGTAATGTCTCTTCCCTAGCTGTAGATGGCCTAACCCTGAAGAGGGAGGCTCAGAAGACTCAAGATGAAGCAGCTGAGACTTGAAATCATGGAGGAAAGGGACTAAGGATGGACCCAAAAATGTGCAGGCGACAGGTGGTGGGGCAGCCAACCCAGGTGGCATTCTGGCTTTCATGTTCCCTCCCCTCCCAGGTAGTATAGTCCATGTCATAGCGCCAGATCATAGGTCCTATAGGAGAGAAGCCCCAGCTGCAGCCTCAAAGGACACTGGTTACCTAGTCAGACAATGGAGCCTGGGATCAAAATTCCAAGGCCAGAGCCAGACATTCCATTGAAACCCGGGCAGATGACTGTCAGGGCATCTGCAGCTGTGTCTCTTGGCAAACTTGGAGATCACTTAGCATCTGTCCAGCTTCTCTCTGGACTTGAAGACTGTTGTTTGGCTTCAAATGTGGGCTCCAAGGAGTTCTAAAGGGTGGGCTGAACGTGGACAAATTACTTAACCTCTGTGAATCCCAGGGTACTGCTCTCTAAACATGTGAGTCATCTGTTCTACCTCATGGAGTCTTCATCAATAAACCCTTGAGACATGGGGTGTGCATGCACAGAGAACAGAGCCCAGGCACAGAACAGATGTCCATGAAACATCAGCTTCTTCCACAGACAAGAACCCCGCCATTCTCCCATTTCTTTAGATTTCTCAGAAGAGGAGTAGTTCCTTTTGCCAACTTTCATTGTGCACTCTGAGAGCTAGAGATGTACACCATGGCTTCACTCAATAAAATAGAGAAGGGAGGTTCAGGGCCCTCCCCATGTTGAGAAAAGAACAGGGATGGTAGAATCTCCTCCAGCCTGCCCAGAGGCAAAGACTTTACTCCTGTTCCGGGAACCCAACTTTGATTCCCCAGGCTAGGCACCCAGCTCTTATCATTGTCCAACATCTCAGAACCATAGGAGGCCTGCTTTTCTCTTACAGCCTGGCAATCTACTACCTGAACTCAGTTTCCAAAAGTCTTTCCAGAGCCAACGCCCTGCTGAGGAAGAAAATCCAAGCAGTAAGTTTGTCAGGAGTTTCATCTTGGAGGGTGAGAAAATGTCATGATTTTGGGTACTGCTTTGTTTTGTTTCACTTCTAATTTTCTCTGTGATCCCATTGTATTATCTCAATGGCTTTCTGCTAAACCAAACTCAAAAATACATGTATTATAGGAAGTATCCTTGTGAGATTCAACTCTATGCATTTATGAGACTATTTGAGGGTATATAACAATAATGATAATTTTTAATAATATTTTAAGAGATAGCTAAAGAAGAGAAAGGTTCAACCAATGCTTCATATAGCTTAAAACTTTTAAGTGTCTGAAAATGTAACTCATTGTTGGGCACATGCTTAGCATTCGTGAGACTCTGGATTCAACCCCTGGCACCCTCCCCCAAAAAACTAGTAGTGTAAATATTAGAAGACATATTGTCAAGTCGGTTATGGTAGCGCATACCTATAATCCCAGCACTCTAGGAGTCTGAAGCAAGAAGATTACAAGTTCAAGCCCAGCCTGAGAAACTTGGCAATTTAGTGAGACCTTGTCTCAAAATAAAAAGTACTGGGAATGTAGCTCAGTGCAAAAGCTCTGGGTTCGATCCCCAGTCCTGGAAAATAGAAGAAATGGTAATGATGATGAGGATGAGGATAAATTTAAAAATAAAAGAAATCTTGTCCAAACATATTGCTGTGTGCCCCTTAGCATAAGAGGTCTCCTGACTGGCACGGGCACAGCCTCCCTCAACACACCAGCTGACATCTTCACTTCTGACTGCTCTCTGCCATCACACACACAAACACTAAAGTTCAGACTTGCATCCTCCCCACCCTGCTCTCTTTGCTTCTCCTTTCTTCTGGAACTCATTTAATCTGTCTTGCTGCTGGTTTCCCACCATAATTCCTTCTGATAACTCTGCTGGGCTTCTGCCCGGATACAGAAAACAATCAAAGTGGAGGGTGAGCTGCTCCTTTGAATGCTGTGCAGATCTGGGGCCTCAGGATGTGCCCTCCAGTTAGTTGTGAGGAACAATGACAGGTGGTTGAAAGTAATCGGCAAGAACTGAAAACACAGTCCTGCTCTCCATTTCTCACCATCGGAGTCCTGAGCCTCGGACAGCCCAGGTCCCTGGCCAGAACCAGCAGTTCGTTTTTTCCTGCAGCTCCGTGAAATTGAGAAGAGCCACAAATCTGTCAAAAACAGAGCCACAGACAGAGATTCGGGGGACACACCCAAAAGCAGCTCCACCCAGCTGCAAATCACCAAGGCAGGTAAATTCTTTTCCATGCTGATGGTTTTTACAGGGCTACCTGGAAAGGCATAAGGAGTGCATGATGTGAAATCGGACTGATTGGAGGTTGAAAGCAGAATACTGACAACTATTAGCTGGATGAAGCTGGGCGAGTCAATATGGAGTAATCGCAGCACCCACCCCATGGGAGGGTGAGGATGAGAGGGGACTGCGCAGGTAAAGTGCTTAACAGAATTCCTAAGAGAACAGACCAATGGATCCTAGCTGACTGAAAGAGTCTGTATTCTGTAAAAAAAGAGAAGCACTGAATATTTAGACTAAAAGGGTGAGAAAAGACCACAAAAAAATTCCTGAAAGGGCCAGGTTTGGTGTTACACACCCATAATCCCAGCACTCGGAAGGCTGAGGCAGGAGCATCACCACGAGTTAAAGGCCAGCCTGAACGACTGAACTCAGTCTCAAAAAAGTTTTTTTTTTAAAGTTTTGGAAGTGACTGAGTGCCACAGAGCTTTGAAGGAGAGTAATCACGGCAGACCGTCTCCAACTTGAGCATGGGGAAAGGTCAAGCTGAAAGAGACCATCTCTGAGGTGACATATTTTCCTAGAATTCTCTGTTTTAAACAGTGTTAGTATGTAGTAATGTTGGCGTTGGATGTGAGAATTGAAGGAGATGCACAAGAAATGACTGATATTTTAGGAATTAGAAAATCTTTATTTATAGTGCTCCAATTTCTTTTTTTTTTTTTTTTTTGCGGCACAAGACATTGAACTCAGACCTCACACTTGCCAGGCAGGCGCTTAGACCACTGAGCTAGATGCCCAGCCCTTGTCTTTTTGAGATAGGGTCTCATTATGCCATTCAGGTTGGCCTTGAGCTCACTTTGTAGCCCAGGCTGGTCTCGAACTCACAAGGATCCTCCTGTCTCAGCCTCCTGAGTGCTGGGATTACAGGTATGAGCCACCACACCCAGCTCTAGTGCTCCAATTTCTTAGCAATTGCATTTTAATGTATTCTTTATTATTTTTTAAGTATTAGCCAGAATGATTCTAGTAGCTGCAATAGGCCTAAAATGGCTAATGGCCCAAACACTGTAAAAGTTTGTATCTCACCCAGCATAAAGTCCAAATTAAATGTTTCTACTTGATGACCATAGTCCTAATGTGGGGATGCTGACTTCTCCCATCCCGGGGCTCTGCCTGCAGGGGAGCTATGGAGCCTGGAGGACACACTTGGAAGTGGTACACATCCAGTGCCATGATTCTGTCACAGACTCACCCATCCACAGGGACATGTAGTCCATTTCTGTGTCCCAAAAGATAGAAACTGGGTTTGGTGAAGAGCAGGCCAATCACTGTCTTTAACTCAGAGTTAGGGGAAGGGAAGGAGACAAGCAAGTGAGAGCTGGATAACATAAGCGATTCCAAAAGCTGCACATCCTCTTCCCTTCCATCACCCTATTCAGCCCTAGCGGTCACACTGGAAGGCTACTGTTCTTTTTTTCCTATTTCATACCCTAGAAAGCCTAGGGTACGAGCTTTAGTCTAAGGTTAGAGAGTATTCAAAAATCTAACTCTCCAGCTAGCAGACCACACTCCTCCAACAGATCAGGCACCTTAGCTAGATGCTAGGCCAAGGTGGCCCCAAACCCCAGAAGGTAACCTGACAGCTCTAACACCACCAAATGAGAATAAAATCTACATATAGCACATGGCAGCTCTAGGGAGCTGTTCTAATTCAAGCTATACAAAATCTGCATCCATATTCGTGTCTTTGTTTTCCAGAACCCACCTCTCATTCTTCTAGCCAAAGCCAGACCTTGGACGAGAAGGCGCGGGATAATGGGACCTCTAGTCCTGCCAGTGGAACCCTGCTGCCTGCCTCCCGGCACCTTCCTGGATCTCAGCCTCCAGGAGTCAGACCTGATTCTGGTGAACCCCAGTCTCAGACTCATCCCTGGAGGTCAGCCTCTGGAAAGAGTGCTCAGAGACCTCCGTGTTGACAGCTAAACTCAAAGGAGATCCAGTCCAGGGGCTGATCCTTGGGCCCTGCCCTTTTGCATATTCCCAAACTGATGTCCTTTTTCGGATCACACACACATGCATATTCTCTCTCTTCTCATTTAACATGGGAACTACGCTTACTTAGTCTCGGGCTCTTGATGGCAATCAAAAGGAGGACAATGGTTTTCCCTGCCTTTAGGGGACCTGGAACCTTCCCTGTACTGTCCTTTTCAGTATCTTGGTTTGGGCACCTCTGGACCTCACACTAGTGAATTCCCCGGGCTTGAGACTTGGGGAGGAGGGATGGGCCATAACCACCCTTGTAGACTTTTTTCATGGTGCACATATTGGACTCAGATTTCTGCAGCTCCATTAACTTGGAGGAAGATGCAGAAGGACCTACATTTCTGACCACAACTCTAACCAAAGAAGGTAAAGTTGCTTACACAAAAGCTCCAAGAAGTAAATGAAAATAAAGGTAAATGATCCAGAGTTCAGTCATGGTGAGTAAGAAGACTGAAGATAACCCCAGCACCTAGCCTGAAGAAAATTGGCACCAATTAAACACACAAAATATGCAATGGATGGTTTCTCTGAAAAATTTTCAAAGGGCACAATGCAGAGCCTTTTTCTGATGATACATCGTGGTTCTATGAAGAATGTTTCCTGGTAGGTATTAAATCAGGGACACCAGACTATTAAGAAGGCTGTGCCAGCAGGGGCAAGGTTTATGGCCCCTGGTGGGAGTCATGGTCTAAGACTCTCCAGTAGCCCCAGGTATCTTGCAGACAGGTCCTTCCTTCCATCTACTCTGTGCTCCCAGATATAGGTGAGCTATGTGACTTCGGAACCGAAGGACCATCTCACTCCATGTCTCTGAGTGCTCTAAAGAGTCTTCTCCCTCAGCCAGACTGTTAACCCTACCAGGTCCCCAAGAGTTCTCAGGGGATGTCCCCTACACCCTGGAAGTCATAAGCTATATACACCATTTAAATACTTTCCAAGTTCCCACTATTCCTTCCCCTTCCCCATCCAGAGCCAAAACTTCACATGCAATCTGCAGTGGAGCGAGAATGGCGCCCTGTGACTGGAAGAATCAGGACAAATTACTTCACCCTCCTCCAACTCCAGGCCAGGCTGAAGATGATGCATGTGGTGATGCCTCATTTCCATGGGACCCACAGGCAGCCACAAAATCCAACAGGAAGACTGGCATCTGGCCTTCAGTGTCATCTGGCCTGAGGATCTCAGCGCCTGGGGAAGGGTACAAGAGTGAGGTACCTTGCTGAGCCATCAAACTCCTGGTGATTATTCTACTAGCTACCAGCACAAGTAAACACCAACTACAAATACAAATAAATCACCTGCTTGACAAAGCATAATTTTACTTGTGGGGATGTATTTGGTTTTTCTTTTTGTTTAATTTTTCAAATTCATTTTATTTCAAAGAGAAAAAAATAAAACAAAATTTCAAACCACGACAATCAGGGGACAACAATGGTACATACATTGCGCATTGCCGGGGATGTATTTGTTATCTATTGCGGTGTAACAAATCAGCCCCCAAACCTGACAGCTTAAAAAATGGATATGTATGGCTGGGGATATAGCTCAGAGGCATAAGTGCCTGTCTGCCAAGCGCAAGGTCCTGAGTTTGATTCCCAGTATTCCCCCCACCAAAAAAATGGATATATATTACTATTATAGTTTCCATGGGTCAAGGATTTGGGAGTGGCTTAGATATGCAGTTCTAGTTATGGATATTGCAGGCAAATTTCCAGCCAGGCTACAGTCACTGGAAGATTTGACAGGGGCTGAAAGATACATTCCCACAACGGTTCACACATGTGACTACTGGCAAGAGGTTTCAGGTCCTAGTTAGCTGACAGACCTTGGTTACTCCCTCCACGCACTTCTCCATAAGGCTGTGTCAAAGTCAAACTAAAATAAATCTCCAATAAGGGAAATTTTACTTGAGAATAAAGACAAAATAGGATTACAATCTGGGGCACAGAAACACAAGCCAGAGTGGCCTGTTGTATGCCTGGAGAAGGAAAGGGTAGGTTTTATCAAGACAGAAAGATCTATGCAATTTATTTTGAAAGTTCTTTGGCACTTTTGGTTCTTGCAGGAGCTGGCAAACTCTGGTTGGCAAATGGCAGCAGTTACTGTGTAAAGCTGGATTTCCAGTCATAACTGGCAGCTCTGTCATCAGTTGCTAAGTAAAAACGGTCCTAAAGATTGGGTAGGCTGTTTCACTGGACTGATTCTGTAAGAATCTCCGGAGCAGGCACCCATGACCTAAGTGTTTCCTTTTCTTTCTCCTGGCCCCTCAACTCCATTTTAGTGGGGTATGACAAGAATGACTCCATTTCATTTAATAAATTTTCACAGCTGCTTGAATGTCCTCAGACAAGGCAGCTGGTTGGCCACTGAGCCAAATCCCCGGCCCTTGTCTTTTTGAGAAAGCATCTCAATATGCCGTTCAGGCTGGCCTTGAGCTCACTTTGCAGCCCAGACTGGTTTTGAACTCGAAACGATCCTCCTGTCTCAGCCTCCCAAGTGCTGGGATTACAGGCGTGAGCCACCATGCCCGGCTAAGTTCCACCATTTTTTACTTATAGAACTGAGTCACTAAGTCCAGTTCACATGCAAAGGGAAACAGAACTAGGCATCACCTCTCTGTTTTTTCTTTTATTTTTTATTTTTATTTTTTTTTTGCGGGGTTGGGGGGTGAAGCCAGCAGGTGTGAGACAGGGTCTTGCTTTGTTTTCTGTTTTTGGGGTTTTTTTGGTACTGGGGATGGAACTCACAACCTTGACTTGCCAGGAAGGTGCTTGAGCCACTGAGCTATATCCCCAGCCCCAGCGTCTTGCTTTGTAGTTCAGGCTGGCCCTAAACTCTCTACATAGTCCAGGCTGGCCTCGAACTCCTGGTAATCCTTCTGCCTCAGAGTGCTGGGATTATTACCTCTTGCATGGAGAATTATCAAACAATTTGTAGACATATTTCAAAAGATTGCAGAAAACCTTTAAAGTGCTTGGGGGTAGGGTAAGAAAAACAATCCACCAGAGGATTAGTTAATAGCTGCCAGATCCTCAGCCAACAGGAAATTTCTGATGAGCTAAGGATATGAGTAGAAACATAGGCAAGAGGCAACAGATGTTCCTGTGCTGTGGCTTTACAGGTGGGACATACTGTTAGAAAACGCACTGAAGGTCATTACCATCTCTGTGAGTACATAAGTCAGAGGGAGACCAGGTGTCACACTTGATCTTCTTCACAGATGTGTTCCTGCATCTTATGTGATTCTGCATACAATGAAGTTCTCCGCCAGGCAGGTGCTTAGCCACAGAGCTAAATCCCTGGCCCTTTACAATGGAGCTCTTTGCAGAAGTTGAGCTCTTAGTGATTAGAGGTGAAAGGGCTGTACTTTCAGTTTCCTGCTCATTCCATTTT
Organism: Cuniculus paca; assembly: GCA_004365215.1. NCBI lineage: Eukaryota > Metazoa > Chordata > Mammalia > Rodentia > Cuniculidae > Cuniculus > Cuniculus paca. Next base: position 3,596 of record RJWT010043011.1, on the reverse strand, counting down.
AAAATTTCACCCTTCATCCTACAGAGTCATCGAGCATAAAGAACCATTCCTCCCTTCTTTCCTTCCTTCAAATCTTCTAAGAATGCTTGAACTAGAACATCTACTTAACAATTTATCCAAAGAAATATGACTGGTGTCTTACCGATAATACTCTAGTTGATCAGCCTCTCTCTCTCTCTCTCTCTCTCTCTCTCACTGTTTGTTTGTTTGTTTGTTTTGCTTTCTGTCTTTTTGCATGTCATCCTCGAACAGGGGCCATGCTAATCTTCTGTGTACCGTTCCAATTTTAATATACCTGCTGCTGAAGCAAGCACTTTTTTTTTGTCTTTTTGAGACAGGGTCTCACTATGCAGTTCAGGCTGGTCTCAAAGTCACAAAGATCCTCCTGCCTCAGTTTCCCAAGTGCTAGGATTACAGACATGCGCCACCACACCCAGCTTTGTTTTGTTTTTTTGAGACAGGGTCTCCATAGAATGCAGGCTGGCCTCGAACTCACAGTGATCCTCCTGCCTCTGCCTCCCAAGTGCTGGGATCACAGGCATGTGCCCCCATGCTCAGTGGTACATCTCTTTCTAGAGAAAATTTCATCTGCTGGAGATTATTTATGTAGGCTGATCCTTTTTTTTTTTTCTAGTACTATGGATTGAATTCAGGAACTTCACACTGAGCTACATTTTCAGCCCTTTTTTATTTTGAGAAAAGGTATCACTGAATTACTAAATTGCCCAGACTGAGTTTGAATTTGTGATCCTCCTGTCTCAGCCTCCCAGAGTGCCGGGATTATAGGCACACCTGGCTGGATCCTTTCACTTCTAATAACTAACAGTTCAATTTCCACAGAGCTGCCAGGCGTGGCGGCGCACTTGAGAGGCTGAGGCAGGAGGATCATTGCAAATTCAAAACCAGCCTGGGCTACAAAGTAAGCTCAAGCCCAGTCTCAAAAAGACAAAAAAGACCAGGGATATAGCTCAGCAGCACAGCGCTTGCCTAGCAAGCACAAAGTCCCAGTACCAAAAAAAAAAAAAATTACTTTCCATAGATCTCCATAGTACACAGAATCACATATGATGCAGCTATACACTTTTAGTGAAGATCAAGAGCAGCACCTGGTTCCCCTCTGACTTGTGTACTTACAGAAACTGGGGGCAGATATGCCACAAGAGGATCTGGGCAGGGTATCAACGGCATCCACTATATTGGTGACCCTCAACTCAACAGTCACTGCAGACATGCTCTGACGTGTATATTCTGCCCTCGCAAAGCTGGGGCACCATGCTCCTCTTGCTCTATAAGAAATTTTAAGAAATAAACTCCCCATGCAGCAAGGAACATTTACCTTTTGACCCCAGCAGAAAGTAGAGAAAAGGTCTCCTGTGAGAAGCCATATCCACAAGGCAGCCCTCACACCAACCACCTAAACTCCCATACTAACTGTATTCCAAAAACTCAAATGGAAATTTAAATTCAGAGTGATCCTAGGTTGATAGAATCTCCAAGAGAAAGAAAAAGGGAAAGTAATAAAACGGCACAACACATATATAGCATGTAAGCTGATAAATAAAGATTTATCAGCAATAAAAATAAATGCAAATAGACTAAACTCTCCGGATAAAAAGTGAAGATTGTCTGACAGATATTTTTAAATGCCATGTGCTATCTGGGTGTGATGCTATACACTTGTAATCCCAGCATTCTGGGAGACTGAGACAAGAGAATCAAAAGTTTCAGAGCAGCCTGGTCAATTTCGTGACAGAGTAAGCCCAAGTCTCAAAATAAAAACTAAAGGGAGCAGAAAAGGTAGCTCAGTGTGAAAGCCCTGCCAATAGTCCAGCAGGGAGGTGTGGCACACACCTGTAATCCCAGCACTCAGGAGGTTGAGACAGGAGGCCTGCTGTGAGTTGGAGGCCAGCCTGGGCTACATAGTGAGTTCAAGGCCAGCCTGAAATACAAAGCAAGAACCTGTCTAAAAAAATTTTTTTTAATTTAAAAAGAAAGCCCTGAGTTCAATCCCAGTACCATTTCTTTTAAAAAAATCCTATATCCTACTCTGAAGAAAAAATTTTAAAACCTAAGGATGGTAGAAACTTTCTCTTTTGGTTCCTAGGAAATAAAATCCAAAATATATTAGTTGGAAAAATCACCAAGTGTGTACATGCCATTAACTGTTGTAAGTTAGGCTTGCTTTTGAGTGCTAAAAATCACTATTAAAAGACAGCCATGTGCAAGTCATGTCAGACAATGTATCCTTCAGTGCAGTATTAGTTTAGAAAATGTGCAGAAAGGTCCAAGGCCATAGCTAGGATAGAAGATGTATATAGAACACTGAGATATTTCTATCACTAAACTGTAACCCAACCTCCTAACTGCATTGTAAAGATGTAACAAAGTAATGCCCTTAAGACTACAAAGTGCCAAGCATTATGCTAAGTGCTTGATAAGTAACAGGTCACAGGCATGGTGAGCTGTATCCTCAGACAAACACCAATTACTGGCTGAGCAAATGTCTGATAATCCTAATCAACTGCTGGACCTCAGAAGCTTCCAGGTCATCACTGCAAAAAAAGACAAGGACCAACCCCAACATGCTCCCTAATCTTGTGTGTCCATGTAAAGAAACATTTTGCATATGTGTAACTCATCACCAAAAAATGCTGTGGAGCATCTTTGATTGTTTGGGTTTGTTTGGCTTTGTTTGTTTGTTTGTTTGTTTGTTTGTTTGAGACAGGGTCTTGCTATGTAGTTCAGGCTGGCCTTGAACTCACTATGTAGCCCAGGTTGGCCTCAAACTCACCGTAATCCTCCTGCCCCCACCTCCCAAGTGCTGGGATTACAGGTGTGTGCCACCATGATCGGTTCTGGAGTGTCTTTGAGAAAAGAGCCCAGGAATTGCTGGAAGACTTTTCAAATTTGATGTGAGGAATTTCTCATTGGGGAAATGCATAAAATGTCTCCATCTTGTGGTGATTTTAAATTGCACATTCTACTTCCACAGGTCCCCTTTGGTGCTCCCTGCTGCAAAATTTCTGTTCATTCCTACATCAAAAATAGAGTTAGCTATAGGCTGAGTTAAATGAGAACTGAGGCTTCTCAGTGGGTGAACAATGTTATCTACACGGAAAAACAAAGGTCCAGGTGCCACCTGGCTTTAGGTCTAACCTGAAGCACACCTGAGAAAACCAGAGGCCCCACTCAGAGCCACTGCCCACGCAGGACATTTTCTCACAGACCATTGGGCCATCTGTCTCGTACATCAGTCACTTCTAAGTTAACCCCCAACTGAATTGCTTGATGGAGAATCTCATCAACTCCAAACCACTCATCTTGGTTTTCTTTCAAAGGCTCCTATGGTCTGTATCTTAACATTCTAAATCCTTCAGTATTTTGTCTCTACTGATCGGGCTGAATGTTATATCTCTACCACATTCTTCTCTGATTTCTGCCTTTTGCTTCCACTCTATTCACCTTCTGTTTTTAAATGACCTGCACGTTATTCTCTGAATACCTAAATCCCGTTTAGTTGCAAAGTCAACACTAAGGCAGGAATACTAAGCCAGTCAGCCTCCATGCGACTGCATTTAAGCCCTAGACTATAGTCA